>OY755251.1:45703522-45905767 GCA_963576725.1 Azorinus chamasolen | reverse complement strand
AAAAAGTTGATTGCATCTACCTTCGAAACAAACAATCACATAATCGAAGAGTCTATCAACTCAGCCAGTGTTCAAACAGAGAAAACACTGAAAATGGGCGATTTCCTAATTTACTGATAATCCCATTTGGGCTTTGTTTTCATCTTAGTATGTCCTATAAAGATGTTTGCAACTACTAGCAACTACCCAAAATGCAACGGTAACTTTAATTCTTAAATTTTGAAAATGTTATTACAATTCTGGTTTTTATTGCAAAACTGGTTGTCAAGTAATTGCAATACGAATTTGGACACATTTTACATCCCAACCAGTTTTGCAATAAATGTATTGCAATTCTTGTTATTATTGCAAACATGAATGAAACTGAGCTTTCTGCATTACTGTTGACCTGCCTTATAGGTTCATAGTTACACCTCCTTTTGAGAGTTGTTTAAGACTGGTTCTGCTATACTTATATTTACCTGGAACCAATAGAAATATTTTAAAAACAGTATCGCTTTACATGAAAACTTATTTCAGAGTTACACAGACAATACGCATCTGTAAATGCAACAGAGCAATACTGAAAACTGGGTCAGCCTTGTGCTGTATTTCACATCACAATTCTAAAGAATCACCCTCTAGAAACACCACAATTCCACTGATTTGAAACCTAGAAATAATAAGACACTTAAAGACGACATTTAAAGAATTTTATCAATATGACAAAATACACAGTTCGTTTTGGATGGAATGTCATGTCATTCACGTGACCGATTAAATGCTATAATTTGCTCATTTTCTCTTCCCGTTTTGGTAACGGTTTTCAACTATTTTAGTTTACTTTTCCTTCCCAAAATATTCCGGAACACTCTCGGATTACTCTCATTATGATATGAGTGAACTTTTAAGAGGCACTATTTTTAACTGCTTAACTCCTCGTCAGCATTTGACCTAGAATCGCAGGCACATCGCAGCGCAGGGGCGGATCGAAAGTTCTGGTTCAAATAGTAGTTAAAATGGTATTCTGCTGTATTGAAAATATGCGATTAGACATATGGTTAGGACGTCCGTGAACCGGTTTAAATCCCCAGTGGTGGTTTTGCCACTGACCGTTCCCTGTTTGTCACCCTTGCTTTTATGTTTGTTGGATGTCTTTGTGCCCTTGTGTTTGTGCTTTTTGTTTTCGTCTAGTGTGTTTGTGCTTTTCTGTATCTGTATCTGTATCTATACGTCGTATATTCCTATATAGCTTTTACACGACGGGTGAGAAGAGACGACATTAATATTGGCGATAATCTCATAGGGCTGTCTTGAAAGCCTCTGCAAAATCAGCATGCACTATGCTGTCTGGCAGTTTGTTCCACTGTATCACAGTGTTTACAAAGAATGAATTTCTGTATTTAGGGGTCTTGCTATTTTGGACTGCCAGCCCTCTGGTGGTGTTGCATACTTGGTTTTCTACAATATTGTTCGAACTGTAGTCTTTAAATCTAGTAGCTTTGATGTTTCTTCTTGGTTTTGCCGGCTAAGTAAACGTGGATGTTGGTAAGGCGGGTACCAATCCCTCTACTACCTTATACATAAGTATCAGACGAAGGTTTAGTCTCCTGTCTTCAAAGGTCTCTAATCATAGTTGTTCTCTCATTCTTGTGTTTGCTCCTGTCTCTCTGCCCTTATAGTTATTTTTTATGAACCTGACTGCACAGTTTTGATTTTTTTCCAATTTGTCTATGTCCCCTTTGAGGTAAGGATTCCAGATGGTTGTGCCTTACTCCAAGACAGATCTTATTACTAAAATTTATGCTGTTTTCCTACATTTTTCAGCAACATTTCTTAGGTTTCATCTTAGGATTCCAAGTATGGCGTTGACTTTTTACATAATTATTTATATGCACATCCCACTTGAGGTATTTGGATATCTTTTTGCCTAAATACAGATTATCTTGTACCTCTTGTAGGATGTGGTTGTTGAGTTGGGAAAATTTGGATACCTTTTGGTTTATGGAGAGTATGTAACATTTTTTCGCATTGAAACCCCATTTGTGTGCCCATTTTTCCAGATTTGTTAAGTCTAACTGAAGTTTCTCTTGATCTACACTGTTACTCATGGTCCGGTAAAGTAGGCAGTCATCTGCAAATAGGCGTACTGATGATCTTACGCAGTCCGGGAGGTCATTTATGTGGCAGAGAAACAGGATCGGACCAAGAACAGTTCCTTGGGAGTACTCCGGAGTCCACCGATGTTTCCTCTGACTGTCCACCTTCTACTATGGTTCGCATTTTTCGGGTTGTTAGGAAGTTGGTCAACCAGGTATGGATAGTGGATACTCCCTTGTATTCCGTAGTGGCGTAATTTGTGTAGTAGTTTGTCATGTGGTACAGTGTCGAATGCTTTGGAAAAGTCTAGAATAGCGACATCTGTTTGGTGCCCCCTGTCATGTTCTTGGAGGAGGTCGTTCAGTGTACATGTAGTATGACAAAATATAACTTTGTATTAAGAACTGTGTCTCACAGGAGTAACCTGTCCGGAATCTACGGTTTAGATTTGTGAGGATTTTGTTGTTTTCCAAGTGTGACATTAGGTGTCTGCATATTATGTGTTCTAAAATTTTGCAGACTACAGATGTTAACGAAACTGGCCTGTAATTTTCGGCAAGCTGCTTATCTCCTTTTTGAACATACTGGAGACATTTGCTGCTCTCCAATCATCAGGTAGTTCACCAGTGTCTAGTGAGGCCTGCATTATGATTTTCAGGATTGGAGCCAGGTGTATTGCGCATTCATTTAGGATGTGGTTCGGTATGTTGTCAGGGCCTGAAGCTTTAGAGGGGTTAACCCTTTCCAGTAATTTGTGTATGTCATTTTGGTATACATATATCTTTATCGGTTTGACTGTATTTTCCGTTTTTCTTCCATCTGGGATATGTCTTCGTTTGTGGATTTTGTGAACACCGGCTTAAGTTGTTTTAAGAGAATTTCTGCCTTCCTCTTGCTGTCTGAAACCAGTGATGTCCCTTCTTTAAGTGGTACAATGCCTCCTGCATCTTGCCGTTTAGATTTACGTATTTCCAGAATGGTTTTGTGTTATTATTTTCCAAACCTTCCATGATGTTTGAGTTTATGTTGTCCTGCCCTGTCCTACACATGTGCCTTTTACAATATTTCTGGAATGCTCTGTTGTTTGCCCATTTGTTTGTTTTGCGGGCTTGGTTATATAGTCTTTGTTTCTATTTAATCATTTTCTGTTCCCTTTTCCTTATCCAAGGTAAATTATTTCTCGATTTTATTTCTTTACTAGGTATGTTTTTGTTCATTGAACCCAACAGGAGATTGTTTCCCAGAGATTTTGGACATTTTCCTCATTTTTGTGTTGGTTTTCAATGGCAGTTTTAGTATCCGCTAGGTCTTATTTAATTGAGTCCCAATGTGCCCTGCTGTAGATGTAACATTTCCTACGTGCATACCTTTGGTGTTGGACTTTGCCTCTATATCTGTTACTATGATTTTATGGTCAGATATGCCTGGGGCATTTGCTGACGATTTTATGAGTGCCGGGTTTGTGACAAACACAAAGTATAAAAGATTGCCCTCTCTAGTAGGTAATTCATCGATTTGCGTTAGCGAGTTTGCACCAATGATGTCGATGAGACCTTGTTGTATGTCTCTATCAGGACCTTTAGCTAACCCGGTGTTCCAGTTAATGTCCGGGCAGTTAAAGCCTCCTGCTAGAATGATATCTTTGTTACAACTTTGTATTTGTTGCAGTGATTTATCAAGTTCTGCAAAATGTTTCTGGTGTATGTGTGACATATAGAAGGAGCCTGTCAATAAATTCCTGCTGGGTTTTTTGCCTTGACATTGATCCATTCAGTATCCCCTTCTGTGACAAAAGATTGTTGCTCTACTGAGATTAGGGATTTTTCTACAAGTACAAAAAAACTCCCACAATAGAGCTCCTGTCTTTTTTGTAGACGACATAATTTGATGGGAATATTTCACTTGATATTTCCCTCAGGGTTTTACCTGGTTTTACCCCTTTTAACCAAGATTCCGTCCCACATACTATGTCCGGTTTGAGATAATGGAGTGCCATTTCAAATTCGCTCTTTTTGTCAATGATGCTTCTACAGTTTACAGTCATGATTCTTGGATTTTTCTTTGGCGGAATGTCATAAGGGTTGCTGGTTTTACTGAAATTTGACCCTTTTGCTGTTTTGTTACGATGTGAATGACTAATATCCCCCGCGGTATTTCTGGGGCTTCTTGCGCGTATGGGACTGAAAATTGAGGGAAAAGAGTCAATAGTGATATCTAGCAGATCGGTTCAATGTAATTTGAAGAGTCGACTTCATAAGATCTAAATGTGAATGAATTGACGTTTATGCTATCCCATTTGCAGCAGCGCCATTGGACACTTGATCTGTCTAAAAGTTCATGTGTTCATAATCTTGTGTACACAGACCCATGCAGGATTTGTGATGCCGGATGCTGCATCCATTGCAGCAGACACCGTAACACTCCCATGGTACTGGCTGTTCACACATCCCGCATGGGTAAATGTTTGCATTCCGGGGACCAGGATTAAGTTCGATGTCTCCTGCTAGTAATTCCGTAAGGATTAGTAAATTTGCAATACGATTTACTTTGACTGGCAATATAATAGGCCTATGTCCAGCTCATTTTGACATTTAGCAGACTATATGAAGGCTGGTCCATTGATTCCATGCTGTGAATTGAATTTTGTTGGTACCGATGGTGTTCCTATTTTCTGGTCAGGTATGTGGTTATGTGGAATAGCAGAATAAGAGTCAGGGTAAACATTTTGACCGGTGTAGCGTAGAAAAAACCAACACTTACCAAGTCAAATTTCGGTGTAGCTCAGAAAAACCCGTGCTTACCAGAATACGTTTACTCTTACCTCTAATCTACCGTTGTCCCCAGCAATCCCTTCCAGCCTGATCAATACAGGTTGAAGTTGTATCTGTCATTTCACTTTAAATGTTTCCATCTGCTGCTCCAGTATTTGCTGTTTGTTTTTAGATCCTGTGAGAATTGGGGTGAATTTCAGCCCAATGTTTTGTTCAGTTCCCTAATTTTCCCGTTTAGATTAAACACTTGTTGTCCTAAAGTACTGTCCTGTTCCCTGAATATGTCTGGATTGGTGTGACCCTTTGTCTCGTTCCACTTTTTGATTGAGTAAACGCGGGTGTTTCCAAAAATGTTAGCCTGATTAAGTCTTTGTATTTGCTGGTTATCTCCCTGATTTCCTGGTACTTACTAACAATACTGTCTATTTCTCCTTTCTCTGATTTGACCGAATTGTACAGTTTGTTTTCAGTAGTGAGGTCACACGTCCCAAGCCAAACGTAGATCCAGATTTTTCCGTGTGTCCTGAGGTTTCCATCCATATTTCTTTTTAGCCACAAAACACTTGATTCTGTTGTTGCACCCCTTACTCCATCATACAATTTGCCTCTCAATCTGATGAGTAACGTGCCGCTGGAGCCAATTTCCCTTACTGTCGGATAGCACTACCGGCTTGTAGATCCTTCTACCAAGCGGAGATTCCCTTGGCCTATTAATGAATTTCTGTTCACTCATTGAAAAGAGATGCTTACACCAGCAGTTTCAGCTTAACTTTACTTACTATGAGAACTGTTTTGAAAGCTGTCAATATGGCGGCCTGATACAAGAATGCTAAGTGTCGTAGTTTAGATATATTATTAACCTAAAAACTGAAGTATGCTACAAAACATATATAAACAATAATATAAAATAAAATAAAGCCCTGTTTTTTCGGGGGGGGGGGGTTGACGCGAAAAATAATATAAATATCTTCTCTTTTTCTGTCTCATTCGAAAAGTCCGCCTTCCGCTCGCACATGCGCCCTTCTCTCTTTTGTTTGTGTTTGATGTTTTCGTCTCGTGTGTTTGTGTGTGCGCGCCTACGTGTGTGGATGTGTGTGGATGTGTTTCCTGCTTTCTGGATGGTGTTGGTTGCATTTTGTGTGTGTCTTTTCCTGCTAGACTTTACTATCTATTCATATGGATCCGCCTATGGTGCATTTATACCCCCAAAATAGTTAAATCTGACGTGGCATTGGTACGATTGTTGAATCCGATTTTCGGTACTTAAAACTGGCTTTCTCCAATCTAAAAACTGATAAACATATTTTAAAAATCCAAGCTGATTGACACACGGGCAATGGTTTCTCAACGGTCAATGGTTTCTCAACGGTCAATGGTTTCTCAGTTTAGTGTCTGTATGGTTACCGCAGGATGTCCGCATGGAATCTGCAATGATACCATGCGGCACGCGGTCTCCGCAACAATAAATGATTTAGGTGATTTTTAATTGCCTGTTGCTGTCGTTGCGGCGAGACCGTCTTGAAACAACGGTCACCGTGCGTGGACCGCGAGAAAACTGTCCGTAGACCCGCCGTACGGTGGGTGAGCGGATCTTATTTGTGACTAGCAACCGCTTGCATGAAAGTAAAATAGAATCTCTCCCAATGCCACCACTTAATATAAGCAGGCGCTTGCTTAATGCAGGACGAACATAATTAGAGATGATTTATTGTAGTTACAAATGATAAGTGACGCTTGTTTTTGTGATATTGTTTCTTTTTTCAAATGCAATGTAACTCATAGCCTGGTCAAAAGAAAGTGGCATCATCATTATTGTGCTGCGGGTTCCCACAGCACAGAAATATGTAATTGTTTGGTATGACCTACTTTTTGGCAATGGAGTAACATTTTGACCTTCTGTCTGGAAGAGCTTATTTGTTATGAAAGATTTCGGTCCCAATCCGTTTCAGGCTTGGTAGTTTCGGCCCCATTATAAAATATAGCTTTTTTACGCAAATTTTAGCCCAACTGATTTACATTCAAAGGTATAGAAATGGTAATTGTGATATGATCGAACGGAAAGTACTAATATACGCAGAATCAAATCCAATATATAAATATATGTTTGAATACATTGTAGATGATAAATAAGCTTTCAATACAAGTATAATTATACCGTAGTATGATAGTCAAGTATGGGGAATGATGTCAGTAAGTATCCTGTTTAATTTGAAGTTGAGGAAATTGTAAAGTCAAAGCATGGAATTAAAAAAAATCTTGGTTCATTTTGAAATTGGAACTTTATTGTGATAATAAACAAATAAGAAAACACACTTATCAAACAATAAGTACACCGAACAAATATGAATGAGTAAACATACTTATCAAGCAAGAAGAAATATACAGAGCAAATAGATCAGGAACAAATAGCAATTATTGAGCTATATATGGATATAATAAAAATATATCTGATATTTTTATCTCATAAGCAAACAGAGCAGACCCTGATCAGACTGATCCTACAGCAAGTGTCGAATCTGGGTTTGTTCTGTTTGCCAAGGTGCAAAAATGCATATATAAATCTGATGCATGGAACTAACTGTATGTGCGTGTAAATAATGCTATACACTCCCAAGTCACAATGAAATGAAACATTTGGGTAATCATTTGAACTCCAATTTTCAGGATTTATTATACTATTATTCATTAACAGTAATTAACAGTAATGCCATTTTTGTTTCTATGAACTGTACAATACTATTTTGAAAGAGACACAAAATAACGGCCCAGAAACCAATCAACCACACCGATTTATGTGCAATTCATTCTGAAATTATGTACAAAATACTGATATTTGTTCCCATGGTTTTAAGAAAAAAACACACCTCAACTTGAGGGGGTTTACTGCAATTACTCTGTCTTTTGATCAGTTTGTCTGTCTGTTCATCGGTCTGTCCGGTTTTGTCCGGAGCATTACTCGGTCATCTTCCCATGAATCTTTCTCAAGCTTTGTATACTTCTTTGTCATCATATGACATTATGTACATGTGATTTTAGCCATGATCACTCGACCGATAACACAGTTAAAGCATTTTGAACAAGTTTTTCTTGGAGGAATGTGGCCTTAGCATTAGTAATACCAAATGGACAATACTTATTCAATATCATATGAACCTGGAAATCTGCCATTTTGGTAATCAATAAGTTCATTAGGGCATTCTTTATGAGTCCTCATATCAGAATATGCATTGTTAGCGAATTCAGAACAATATCTGTGAGGTATCAGTAGTTCCTAGTATAATAATTCATATTTTGGTGTAAAAAATATCTGCATTCGAAATTACATGGTTTTGAAAAGATTAAATTGTTCATTTATTTCTATAGTCTCATTGGAGGTTTTTGAGTTGTTAACTTATGGTACAACGTCTTGTATATTACACTGTTCTTTTGTTATCACTGCTTCATGAAATCATATGTTACCTGTACTTTCTTTGTGTATATTAGATTGCTTCGAATGTTATTTTTAACATTTTCTCCCACAGATAAATTTAAACATCTTTGCAGAGTAAACTCATATCTGAAAGGTCCTGAAGAAGCTGTTTCATTTTCGTCCGCTCCATTTAAAGATAAATATATGAAAATACTGTACATCTAAGTTGTCAGTGACTAATGACAGTGAAAATTGGTTTTCTCTCTGTGTTTTCCAGATGATTTATTCAATAAAAGATTCACCAAATAAACATCTGTAAAGATAAACGGAGAAAAGGTTAATAATTCTTGATTTTGCGCATGCTGTAATGAGGAACATTAGTATTTGTTTATTTCCCTTTGCTACTCTTCAAGGAAGGATAGGTTCTTATTTCTATTCCCATAATTAAGGTAGTTCGCGCTGTTGCTCGGCAAAAATCTCCACAGCTGCTCTGACCTCTGAATAGTCATCGAGTACATGTCTACGATGTCAAGTTTATTCTTTTTCAAACAAAACAGTTGTGCATACTTAATATCCACTAGTATTTGTATCTTCTTGCGATTTATTTTTTATAAAATGCCGGTGTAGAAGAGTTTCATATATTTTTCCCGTACTTTTAAATTATGACGTCATTTAAACGATAACGTCGCTTGTTTACCTCTAACGTTTATTTTCAAGTCATTTCATTTTGGCAGACATCGTTATTCATGTTGTGAATGGAAAAGTAGTAAAGTCGAGCAGGCAAAGCCACATACAAGACGCAACCACCACCAAAACACCGATAGACAGCATGACACACATACACACACACAACCACACACCCAAACGCACACTCACACACGAAATGAACTAAGAAAACACCAAAAGACACACAAGAACCAGAGACAAACATTCCACACATGAACAAAATCACAAGCACAAAGACGCAAGGCAAACAAAAGGAAGGGTGACAAAGAGAGTAACACCTTGGCACGGTCAGTAGCAAAGTGAAGGTGTCTTTTGTTGTTTAATATGCTTAATGTTTAATGTTTTTCGTCTTGATATGCGTCCTGTTATGTTTTGTCTTGTGGCTATACCGTTTCTTGTTTGATGGTGTTTGGTGCGGTGTCATTTCGTGTGTGGCTCTCCATGTTTGACTATTTTTCCATATTTATCAAATTAGCATCATATTTGGTCAAGGAATTCAGAAAGTTCATTTTACATTTGACGTCGGTTGTTTAGCAATATATGACGTCAAACGCGCCTTCTGGTGTCACCTAAGCAATTCACATGTGCTTGCGTTTTTCTTTATTTATTTACAAATGCCTATGCGTATTTGAATGATTCAAAACCGTTTTGAAGAAGAAGAATAGTTCTTCAATATGATATGCGATATATGTTTTACAAGCGTAACACTTTTGTAAAGTCAAGAGTTGAAAGTTGGAAAACCCATTTTATCGCATTCTGATATTGGATATTTTTCGCCATTTTCGACGAATTCCAAACAAATAGACGTTGAAAATTTATGAAAAAAGTATATGTCATACTCTGTTCATTTCTTAACAGAAACAAAAGAAATACCTATTCGAGTTCATTTTTTCGCTACGAGTGATTTTGCAAGGTCACTTCGTCATCATACTCGACGTCAACACCCACGTTAAAGCGATGTGAATGTCAGTAAAATAATGAATTGCCAAATTCGTCGCTTGACATTTACAGATAACAATGCAAAATTTGATTATTCAGAATATTTATTGATTTTTTCTCATCGAAGACGTGCATTGAAATATACTTATATATTTCAGTTTTCAAATTCTATTTCAAACACAATTTATAAAATTATATACAGTTGAACTTCGATATCTCGAACTCGGATAACTCGAACAAAATGTTCAGTCCTTCCAAAACTTAAAATACAGAATTGCTCCAATAATGTATCTCTACAGATATCTAGAAACACATGTGACAGCATTACTTTTGACCTGTATTAAGCCTGGAACTTGAGAAATTGTTCAGATTAGAAATCGGATGACTCGAACTTCTGTTATCTCGAACTAATTTGCATGGTCCCTTGGAGTTCGAGTTATCGAAGTTCAACTATAGATGATAATGAAATAGTGCAACAAACTAAGTTTTGGGTAAAACCTTTTACACCATATAAACGCCTTTAACCCTTTCGGTGCCAGCAATGTCGTCTGCTGGGCACAGTTTCGTTTATTTTTAGTGTAAGTGTGTGCATTTCTTCCATTTTCTTTATAAAACAGTAAACAGAGTGTCAAACAGTTTGGATCCTGATGAGACGCCGAGTTACTCGGTGTCTCATCTGGATCCAAACTGTTTGCATGTGATATCATAAACCCGTCATTGTGGCACGGAAGGGGTTAACGCAGTTAGAGTTCCATTGAAAAATCATATACAATTTATTCTCTGCTTTATTAATTTATCAACACTCTCTTTACTTGCCAGAGATACCGAGTAGCAAACATCATACGAGCCTACGGGTTAGTCGCAAACCGTTTCACTGGTATGCTGTTTGTCTTGACCAACATAAAGGTATATGCTGTAATGGGTTAAACCGTTTCATAAACTTACATTTGCACTTCACATGCATTTAACAAACAACGACATTTTGAGAACATTTACTTATATTGTAATTTGCATATACTCTGAAAATGCATAAACGGTGTATCTATCGTCAGAAAACAAACAAATGTTTTAAACATTTAATTGAGTATGTACTGCTATTTACGTACATATACTAATTGATTATCTTTCCATGTTATAATGTATGTTGCATGGTTTGTATTAGACATTTTCCGGATACTATGGACGGTATCATAAATAGAACTTGATGTACAAATGTGTCTATATAGTGTGTACATGATAACGCAGCTACCTCACTGTTTATCTCATTTCATAGAAGAGGGATAAGGGCTTGCATAACTTCTTATAGTTTTTGACACGCTCGTTCAACAATGCGTTAAGTGCGTCTGTCCCATATCTATCATAGGTTAGTAGCAAATGATCAGCTTTTAAGCCGCTTGATGCAAGGGTTTTTGCATTTGATTTTGCGCATCAAACATTCATTAGTGTCTATGTATGCCTTTTCGTTTCTTTTTTGTTCCAATTTTAGTAAAACATCTTGCGCCTTAAGTTCATCCATATAATTTATTCATTAAATCAATATAAACGGAAACGGAAGGAGGGCGTCGTGTATCTGTACTACAGTAGAACATGTCTTAAGCGACCATTAATGTAGTCTGAAAAAGCATGTGGTTGATTAATGCAGGTCAAAAGAAATTCATAAAGCTCCTATATGAGCTTTCTGCATTACTTTTGACCTGCATTAAGCTTCTACCTGCCTTATAGGTCCATAGTTACATCTGTTGTATATTATTTAGAAGTTGTTGTTTTTTTAAAAAATAATGATAACTAATCATTAACTTTGTTGTTCCTTTTCTATACCCGACGTTTGCTCTTCTTATTACCTTCTAGGATATTTCATATCAGCATCAGAAGACTAGCCTTTCGTATACTAGATGTATTTTACCAGTGTTTATTACTGTTTAAAACTACTTTGCTTACAATGCTCAATTAAAATACTCAAAATATCATTGGATACTTATAATAATCATGTATACATTATGGTAAGCTTTGTTTTGCCGCTGCACTTACTCACTTTGCTGTACATATACAGCAATGTTTTACATGACGTTCTCAATTGAGCGATTACTTCAATGTTTTAGATACATGGTATACATGGTATGTGTTCATAACGACCACGAGGCTAAGCACGAATCGACCTTTGCATTTCTCGCTTATCTATCAGGAAGAACAGGTCCTAGAGTTCGTCTCAGCTCGTTCAAATATAGCTCCGTTTCCACGAAAAGACGTGCTCGCCTGTTATCAAAATAGTTTGACCTGATATTCTGTTCTCATATAGGTCACCCTCAACAAAACTTATTTAGGTTAAGATTTAGGTAGACCACAGCCCAGCCAGTATCGCACATGTATCCTGATCTTACCGCACATTACTAGTCCGTTATGTTTAAACCATGTAGACCCAAGTAACGCCGTCAGTCACGAAATTTGATTAACATGGTACCTCAAAGAGACACCTTTCACGTCTGTGCAAACAGCGTAGATCCAGATCAAACGGCCATCTGATCTGAGTCTGCTCTGTTTCTTTATAGATTGATTTTCTACCAGATTCAAAACATTTTGTGTTTACATGTTACTTAAAACGCACCTGATTGATGATGACGATGTTCGTCCTTCGAAGTCGAAGATGACCACAACTACAAGTCACAGTGTGTAGGATGAGTGCGAAGGTGGCTGATCAGGCCGATATTTGCCTTGAAGCACCTACTGCAGCGTGGGCATGTACGTGGACAGATGAGGTGCTCGCTCTCTCTTTCCTTTGTTGGCGTTTCCGCTCACGGTTCTTTGCCTGCGATGACTCAAACTCTGCAGCCCCGGCTCTGACTAAGCCTCGCCAGATGGAACATTTCTGCGCTTTCTCTTCCCACGCTGCAGTGGCAATCCCGCAAGCCTTCAGTGAGGCCTTATGTGAGTCATTGTAGCGCTTCTTCTGACCCCCATGACAGCGCTTCCCCTCTAGCAACTCGTCATACAACGCACCTAATTCATGTTCATGGAGCATTATTTTCAACAAGAGCTGCCTGGTCAGGGTCTGTATGTTTATGGCACAATATGGATCTGACTCTACAGTTTATGCCTTGGTCAAAACTTCCTGTATTAATTTGTCATTATACACATTCGGCTAATGAATATTCAAGGCATTACAGTAGAACCGTTATTACTTTTGCCCTGCATTATGCAACCACATGCTATTTAAGACCCCTATGTTCAATAAATTAATGGCGTCTTAGGACATGTTGTATTGTCCTTTCTCAAGAATAGTCTTGAAGTAAAGGGATAATATAGCAAGCATCAACCTTTGTTCATGTTGTCTAGCCCCTCATGTTATCTATCCCTTAGGTTTGTCTTGGTTACGAACTAGTTCTTTGAGGAGAATGTTTATATTGGTGTCATTAATCAGATAAAAAAAACTATTGGGGTTTATCAAACCGCTGTGCTGTGAGTTTAGAAATTCTTTAAGGTAGCTGAGTACTTAAGGTAACTATTCAAATGATGCACAAATATGTTTATGAACAGAGGAAATCATCAAAATTTATTCACGATTACACTTCTTCTAAATTCATAAATAATTGTTTGATTGCCATGTAAATTAATATAAAATACCATGCTAATAGTTAAGTTAATATAAATAGTTAAGTCGTCACTAATAGCAGAAATAAGAATATACCCTACTTAACTATTGGTTTAAACATATTTTAATTGCAAAAAATAAAATATGTTTAAACCAATAGTTAAGTAGGGTATATTCTTATTTCTGCTATTAGTGACGACTTAACTATTTATATTCTTATCTCTGCTATTAGTGACGACTTAACTATTTATATTCTTATTTCTGCTATTGGTGACGACATAAGTATTTATGTTCTTATTTCTGCTATTGGTGACGACATAAGTATTTATGTTCTTATTTCTGCTATTGGTGACGACATAAGTATTTATGTTCTTATTTCTGCTATTGGTGACGACATAAGTATTTATGTTCTTATTTCTGCTATTGGTGACGACATAAGTATTTATATTCTTATTTCTGCTATTGGTGACGACATAAGTATTTATATTCTTATTTCTGCTATTGGTGACGACATAAGTATTTATGTTCTTGTTTCTGCTATTGGTGACGACATAAGTATTTATGTTCTTATTTCTGCTATTGGTGACGACATAAGTATTTATATTCTTATTTCTGCTATTGGTGACGACATGAGTATTATGTTCTTATTTCTGATATGAGTATTTTAGTATGTTCAGCATTTGCTCCGTGATTTTTATGTAAGAAATAATGCCATCATGGAGTACATTAGATAATTTGTTTTGTGATGACACATGAACACAGTATATTTTGGCCAAGGGAGAAACTAGAATCAGCCCTATGTATTTCCATAAGCAAACAGAGCAACTCCTGATTTTCTTTGCAGAGAGGCATATATATGGAGTAATATGTCAATCAATATTGATAATGTAATGGCTGAGATTACGGGTCCCAGTTTTAAGGATAGGGTGCGTGTACCCTATTACATGACATTGTACTGAATTCATCAATGTAGATATTTTCTTTCTCCTTTACTCAATATAACGCTCTTTACGCCTTTGCAAACAAAGCAAACCCATGGCGCAAAAGGGTCAACGATAAAGACAGAGGAAACCAGTCAATAAAACCGACATCTATTGAGAGAGTATTCAAGGGAGAGTACTCTATAATGTCCCGCATTATCTCACGACTGTATTGACATTTTTACAAGAAAATACAAATTATGCTCAAAGGTCGATTTGTTATCGTTCAATTTTAAAGATGTTTTAGACTATATCTTGACTTTTATTATTTACTATTGTCTTGATTTTATCAGACGCATATATTGTTTTCTTTGACCCTTTCCTTCTTATAAACGCCTTTTCACGACTTTGCAAACAGAGTAGATCAGACGGCTCCGTTTGCTTGTGGTATAATATAGATATGATTCTTCGGTTTCTGTCAAGGTAAAAACACCCCGTGTTCATATATTATTATAAAGTCAGTTAATATATATTCATGATGTCATTATTTCTGGCCTGTGTATTGAACAGGGAAAGGGTTAATGTTGGTATTAGTAACGGTAATAAATGATAGCTTGACTTTTCAGTACAATCCTAGAATAGTTTCCTGAAATTTCAACATACAATGTACATGTATTATCTTAATCTATCGCGGTTGTTGTCGGAGAGGGAATGCGTATATTTAGACTGTTTGTCTTATACGGTCAGGATGGAATAAGTTAAGGTTGGGCGCACCTTAACCGGTTTAAACCCCAGCGACTATTGTCCCTGGCCGTTCCAAGACGGTACTTTTATCTCCCCCCCCCCCCCCAATTGTTTGTTTGTTTTGTCTTTATGTGTCTCTTTGTGTTTTGATAGGTATGTACATTTGCTGTGTTTTCTTATTGTGGTGCTGCTCGGGCGGTTGTTTGGTCTGTATGTGGTGTTTCCTGCATAACTCATATTTGTACTTTAGTTACACTGTACCATATTTGACGTTGATAGTTTTACGGTATGAAACATAATTAAGTTTTGGTATTAGACCAAAAAGGGCTTAGATTAAAAACATAGCGCCGCCAATATCGAACACATAAAGAACTTTCAAACATGAACTTTAGAGACTCAAATATTTTAAGTAGATTTTTCATGGGCCTGGACTGTTTTATTTGGACTTCAAAATACGACATTTTGCCCCCAGATTCGCTAAAATATGGTTGAAAGTCAAACAGTCATGCATTCTATGTCAATTGTTATCACTACTTAGCCCAAAGCTCATAAGTATGAGATAAACTGGCTCCATCCCTGGTTACATGGGGGTACAGTAGAACCTTTCTTATGCGACCATTCATTTATTGAATATAGAAGTCTTAAATCGCATGTGTTTGCTTAAAGCAGGGAGAACGTAAAGCGCATGTTGACACCATAACGTCAACGCACACACCGTTAGGCTAGGGACCCTCAACAAATTAAGCTCGGTGATTATTTTCGGCTGACATGAAACTCAAGTCTAAATGGTTACTTGTAACTATCATTAATTTTAAGCTATTGTCTTGAATTTCAAGAACAATGTCACTACTGGGTTTCCATAATATTTACAACGTCCCGTGGGTCGAAAAGGGTAACTGATAGTGGTACCCATACATTGATAACGCTGGGAAATGCGACATCCGCGTTCCTGTGTTGCTTTGCTGACATTTTGAAATGGACCAATAAAAAAGCTGGGCTTAGTTTACCCCTACTGACCTTGAGCGCACTGAGCAAAGTGTGACTTGCACAAAAAACGTTTGCAAATGCTATTTATCGTAAAACACGTTCAATGTATTAACCCTCTATTAAGCCATGAATATTCATGTCAGAAATGATAATACAATGAATATAGACATGCTCATTTTTTATAATAGTTTATGAACACAGGCTTGTCTTTTTGTCTATGGCAGAAACGATAGAATCAGGTCTATATAACTCCATAGGCAAACAGTAGGAGCAGCCTGATCTTGATCTACTCTGTATACAAATGCGCCAAAATGAGTTTTTGTCAGGTGAAGGGTGAAGAAAGATAGCGGCCAGACTTTGTAGAAGACCTGTGCTAGCTATCTGTGATCTCCCTTTTATTTCAGTCGTGAACGTACATTTCCCAGCTTGAGATACAGGCTAAACGTGTGAAGACGAGCCCGACACCATAATGTTAAACGTGAGTACTTGTTTATGGTAGAAAAAATATTATTGTTGTTGTTGTTAAAATTCATCATCATCATCATCATCATCATCATCATCATCATCATCATCATCATCATCATCATTATTATTATCATCATCATCGATATTATAAATTATTGTTTTAATTATTGTATTGTCATAATCAGTAGTAGTAGTAGTAGTAGTAGTAGTAGTAGTAGTAGTAGTAGCAGCAGCAGCAGCAGAAGTAGTAGTTATTGTTGTTGTTTTATGGTTGTAGTTGTTGTTATTGCAGTTGTAATAGTTCTAGAGGTTGTAGTAGTAGTAGTAGTAGTAGTAGCAGCAGCAGTAGTAGTAGTTGCAGTAGTCGTCGTAGTCGTAGTAGTTGTTGTTGTAGTAGTAGTAGTAGTAGTAGTAGTAGTAGTAGTAGTAGTAGTAGTAGTAGTAGTAGTAGCAGCAGCAGCAGTAGTAGTAGCAGTAGTAGTAGTAGTAGGTAGTAGTAGTAGTAGTAGCAGCAGCAGTAGTCGTAGGTCACAATAAAGGGTTTGGTGGAAAAATAATTATTTTTTGTTTTTGAATACGCACGTTTATGGTCATAACAGGGTTCGGTGGAGAAAGAACTACAATGTATTTTAGCATTTGAATACGCACGTTTAGTGGTCATAACATAGGGTTTGGTGGAAAAATATTTATTCCAGTATTTGAATGCACACCTTAAATGGTTACAATATAGGGTTTGGTGGAGAATTAATTACAGTAGTTTCAGTGTTTCAATACCAACCTTTTATGGTCCAATACAGGGTGCTGAACACTCGTGCAGCATACTATGTGGTTGAGAAAGAACTGTTTTAGTGTTTGAATATGCATTTAGTGTTCACTGGTCACAACATAGGGTGTAGTTGAAAAATAGATATATTAGAATTTGAATGTGCCATAACATGGGATTTGGTGGAGAAATACCCATATTAGTTTTAGAATGATATATAGATCATAGGAATTCAATTCAATTTGAGTCAGTAACTCGTATATTTGGTTGACACAACTCTATTTTGTACAGTAAATGTATCTTTGTGAAGCGCTTTTGAACGCACATATCCTGTATGAAAAGAGCGCTATATAAATGTGGTATAATAATAATAATAATAAAAGTATATTTATTTTCATTTCGATAAGAGTTTTGGTTATAACATTTACATAGCAATAATAATTTACTCAATATAATACAAACATATATTGACATAAATCTGGTGAGAATTCTTACAGATTATTTTTGTATGCAAAATGAGAAACTCTTATGATTTTATTTTCAGGTAGCATCGTGGTTTGTTGTCCCTCTGGTGCTAGCAGGACTGGTCCACTGCCAACAAGGGCCTTGTCCTGTATTAAACCAGCATAAATGCAGCTGCTCCAGGGGTTCATTGATGGACTGCGATGCACGAGGACTGGCCACAATTCCGGAGTTCACGGTGGACAAACATTTTACAGAGCTTCACCTTGAAAACAATTTGATTGAAAACATAACTTCTGGTGCATTCAGGAAGTTACAAGGTTTAAGCAAGCTCTATCTAGCAAACAACAGTATCATACTAGTAGAACCGGGTGCGTTTGCTGACACAAAATCCTTGGTCCATCTTGATCTGAGTCAAAACATGCTGGACGAATTCCCAGCTGCTATCAGTGACATAGATGGCCTAGAGTCGCTTGACGTGTCATATAACCCTATTGATCAAGATCATATTGCCGATCATATCATGTACAACATCGGCGACACGTTGATTAAGCTAACATTTGGAAGCCATGATATCCAGTCATGGCCAACCACGTTGCGACACTTACAGGCACTTGAAACTCTCCACGTTACAGGTGGCACATTCTATACACTGCCTCCTGATGCCTTCCATGGGTTCGAAGGCACCCTACTATCATTGTCCATGGAAAACACAAATCTTATTGCTATTCCTTTAGCCATCTCTAATCTGCGATGGTTGACACAACTCTATTTTGATCATAACCACTTTCTTGGTGACTCAGGAGTTTTGCTCCCCTCGTTCGGCAATAGAGAACTGCTTCCAACTCTGGAAAAGATATCACTGGTTGACGACAATCTTACTGTATTTCCGTCGCTTTTGAAATATCTGAAAAACGTCGTGACTCTTGTACTGGACTCAAACAGACTTGCGTTCGTGAGTGATGCCTCAGTTCAAGTCGCAGTTGGAACAAAAGTGAGAAAGCTGAGCCTTAGAAACTGTTCTTTGTCAAGAGTTCCCGGGGCCTTGTCAAAGCTGACAAACCTCACGGAGTTGAATCTAGCTGATAACAAAATCCACAGCTTCGAAAACAACGACTTCGCTGGAATGGGCAAGCTTGAAAACCTAACAATTTCCAAAAATCCACTTGAATATATCGCGAATGGAACTTTCAGAGACCTCGTTTCTATGCAAACACTGAATTTATTGGACACAAACGTGAAAGCGATACCCGAGGCCATTCGATTTTTGCGCCATTTAACCGATCTTAGAGTTCCTAAAAACTCTATCGAATGCACGTGCAATGTGGTATGGCTGAAAGAGTTCATTGATAGATGCAACCCAAATCTGAGGATCGAGGGTTCCTGCGAGACTATCATATCGTCCATTGACAACTACCTTAGAGTGCACATCCAACACTGCCCCAACTACCGCAATGGCACCGTCTGCAACATACACTGAATTACGTTGACTAGGAATGGATTGGTTTATCCATTAATATGCCAAATAAAATAATGTCTGCTTTAACTGCGTACTGTTACATTTTTATTTATTTATGATTGTTTCAAATGTTTGAGAAACTACTGACCGGGTGTCAAATAGTTTTGTTCCTGATTATACGCAGAGTTACTTGGTTTCTGATCTGGATCCAAGCTGTTTGCAAGTGACAGTCAGGTCGCGCTTAGAAGGCTAATGGACAAAATGAACATAATGAAATGTTAAACAAAACATTTTAACTCTTTTGGCGCCAAATTTAAAAGTGTCGTCTGCAATAATAATTTCATATTAAATATTCTAAACTAAATAATAAAGGTATATTAGTAAAACATTTGTTTTTAAAAACCTGTATGCTTGAACTGAAATAATACAGAAAACAGTGAAGTCCCAGGTCAGATGCCGCCTTGAAAAGGCGGCATCTGACCTGGGACTGCACTGTTTTCAATGGCGCCAACAGGCGACATTGGCGCAGAAAGAGTTAAGCTTGATTATAGGTTTTTTTCTCATACCCTGTTTTCTTCATGACTGTCCTAGTGGAAGGGCGATGGTTTCGTAAGAATGGTAATATATCACTGACGGGTAATGATAACATATAGGTAATACTATTATGCCAGACCTTGATCATGGTTTGCTCTACATGGTTTTCTTTTGCCCCCATGTATGGGGTCACGGTTGTTTATGAGATACAGTAGAGCCAGTATTAAGCGGCTATCAAAACGAAGTCTAATTAGGGATATGTAAGGCAGGTACTAGCTTAATACAGGTCAAAGGTAATACAGAAAGCTCCTATGGGCTTTCGGCATTAATGTTTGCCCTGAATTAAGCTGCTATCCGCTTTTTAGATGCATACAGGGTTTCCAATAAATGAATGGCAGCTTAAGACAGATTCTACTGTATGCTGGTGATGATGTTATTTTCAGTCGGCTTAATAAAACAAGACATCTATGCAGAGCAAACGTTATACAGAACGCCCTTAGGAGCCCTTATTGGAGCCCTTATTGGAGCCCTTACAGGAGCTTCCTGTATAACTTTTGCTCTGTATAAGCAATCAACCATCTGCTTTTACAGGCTCCCTTATTAATAACTTATGTTGTCGCATTAGCTAGACACTTTACTGTATCAGTTTCGACTTAATAATACCACTTATAAAAAAAATGGACAACATAGTCATAATGAAAGATGGAAGGTGAAACATTGTAGCCATTTTAGAAACTAAAGAAACATGTCTATCAAACGCCAAAAGCAAACAGAGCAGACCCTGATTTTGAATGGCAAACAATGGAGACCTATTCAACACTGATGAGATATTCTACTCTGAAAATCCAGCATTGAATGGGTTACGTTACCATGAGGTTTAAAGGCCATGAACTAGACTGATATTTCCATTTGCTGTTCATTGTAGGTGTTATTGTAATTAAAAAAACAACTTATGTTCATCTCTATCACATTAGTCCGTTTTATACAACAATTATACAAATAAACCATTCTGGAGCAGACATTGAGTAAAGAAGAAGTTAGGCAGATGGCTTCTTAATGCAGGAGCTCTTCCTGCAAGCTCCATTTTGGAGCTTTCTGTGTGACCTTCACCCTGCATTCAGCAGTTGCCTGTCACACTGTCTTACATATCGGCACTGGCACTATAAGTACAGTTAAACCTCTCCATAACGGCCACTAAAGTGTGTTAATTATTTGGTATTTATTGCAGGTGGCTGCTTAAAGCAAGGTGAAAGTAAAACAGAACGCTCCTATAGGAGCGTTCTGTTTCACTTTCACCTTGCTTTAAGCAGCCACCTGCCTTTTACACAAAATACTTGATGTAATTTAGTGGCCGTTATAGAGAGGTTTTACTGTAACTTGATCAAATCGTTAGAGTGTTGACTTCAAATTTACTTTCATTTCAAATAATCGGTTTGTAAACGACATTATCATTATCCCCGTGGCAGTAAAGTAGACCGTTTAAGAACAGATAATTTTGAAACTCACAAATCTATTACTCTCGAAGCACCTGCCATGTGTGACACTCCTTGTTCATGTCTATCAACATGTGCTGTTTTCCCATTAACACTTAACTTGCTGAATAAATTAAGGTTTGTATAACACTTTCCATGTTCTATGTTTATTTCAAATTTCAATACCTACTGAATATTTATGAACACAATAGTTATAATTGAAATGTGGAAGTTGGAACATTGTAGTCATTTAATAAGCAAATGAAACAGATCTATCAAAGTCCATAACCAAACAGGGCAGACCCTGATCAGACGGTCCCGATCTGTTTGCACATGCGTGAAAACACGTTTATATGAAGGAAAGGGTTAAACTCAAAGCTGCTATAGTATAGTTTTACTTTCGATTCGTTGAAAAACTATTTAAGAAACTATTGACTGGGTGTCAAACAGCTTGGATCATGATGAGACGCCGAGTTACTCGGCGTCCCATCTTGATCCGAGCCATTTGCACGTGTCTGCTAGGGCTCATTCAGTAGATAAAGGTTTTATCCCCACCACCTACCCCATCCCCTGTCTGTTTGCTGAGCATATTTACTCATAATGTATTTAGAACAGATGTAACTTGAAAGCGGCCATCTAAGAGAGATGCCTATTGACACAGTTGCAATCATCGTAGATCTAAATCAAAGACCTAAGTCTGGCCAGGTCTGCTCCGTTTGGTTAACTCTTCTCTTGCTGAATTCTAAAATACATTTCTCCTTCTTTACCCATGCCCTGTTGTATAATTACATATATCTTCACTGTGTACAAGTATATCGCTGTGCAATCACTGCTGTTGGGTGCACTGGTTGCACAATCAACTTGTAAATAGTGAAGACCCTGATGAGTCAGCTCCTGCAGGAGCTGTCTCATCTGGGTCTTCACTATTTACAGGTAGGTATATTGACGTGAATAGCAAGCGAATGGTTAAGGCGGCCATCTAACAGAGATGCCTATTGACACAGTTGCAATCATAGTAGATCTAAATCAAAGACCTAAGTCTGACCAGGGTCTGCATTGTTTGGGTAATGCAGTTATATAGATCAGGGTCCATGCTTATAGAAGTTTTAGTTGAGTCTGAATTCGTTCTCAAGTTTTTGATTGGTCAGATTTGAGCCTTTGGCTCAAATCTGACCAATCAAAAGCTTGAGAACTCAAATCTGACCAATCAAAAGCTTGAGAACGAACTCAGGCTCAACTAAAAAGCTTTATAAGCATGGACCCTGATACTACAGTTTCTATCATGGTGAAAACTCCCTTATTCATATACTAGTTAATTGAGAGGGTATACGTCAGTCTTGAGTATAGCTCAAAACTAGTGAGTGGCGCGAACAGAGTAGATCCTGATTAAATTGATACTTTAGCATCCTATTGATCTAGTTCTACTGTGTATGTCTGTGTCTGTTTCCACAGAATTGTTTCAAAGTGTAATAGAGCCTCTCTTTATTGGCCATTGGATAAATAAACACGTTTATAAGGTAGGTGGTTGCTTAAGGCAGAACGAAAATACATTAGAACTTGTCTTAAGCTACCATAAAAACGTGGTCTAATTATGGGCCTGTAAGGCATGCGGTGGCTTATTGTCTGTCAAAAGTAATACAGAAGGCTCCAATATACAGGAGCTTTCTGCATTACTTTTGCCCTTCATTCAGCAGTCCTATGTTCAAAAGATTAATGACCGCTTAAGACAGGTTCTACTATAATGCAAATAGTCCATATGGGAGTTTGCTGTCTGGAGCCATCTGATCAGGATATGCTCTCTTTGTTGATGAAATACTATAGATCTAATTCTAAAGTTTGTGCATTAGGACAAATACAATGTGTTGATATGCCATATTGAAAACTCATATAATTAGTATTCGTGATGCCATTATCTTTACATGAATATTCATAAATCGTTTAAACCTCATGATCCGACATTTGAATGATCCAACTTTTGACAGGTTTTACTGTATACAACAGTTATTGATACTGTCTGGGGACTGTACTGGTCTGGTACTGTACGGGGACTGTACTGGTATGGTACTGTCTGGGACTGTACTGGTCTGGTACTGTCTGGGGACTGTACTGGTCTGGTACTGTCTGGGGACTGTACTGGTCTGGTACTGTCTGGGACTGTACTGGTATGGTACTGTCTGGGGACTGTACTGGTCTGGTGCTGTACGGGGGCTGTACTGGTCTGGTACTGTCTGGGGACTGTACTGGTATGGTACTGTCTGGGGACTGTACTTGTCTGGTACTGTACGGGGACTGTACTGGTCTGGTACTGTCTGGGGACTGTACTGGTCTGGTACTGTCTGGGACTGTGCTGGTCTGGTACTGTCTGGGGACTGTGCTGGTCTGGTACTGTACGGGGACTGTACTGGTCTGGTACTGTCTGGGGACTGTACTGGTCTGGTACTGTCTGGGACTGTGCTGGTCTGGTACTGTCTGGGGACTGTACTGGTCTGGTACTGTCTGGGACTGTACTGGTCTGGTACTGTCTGGGACTGTACTGGTCTGGTACTGTCTGGGACTGTGCTGGTCTGGTACTGTCTGGGACTGTGCTGGTCTGGTACTGTCTGGGGACTGTAATGGTCTGGTACTATCTGGGGACTGTACTGGTCTGGTACTGTCTGGGACTGTGCTGGTCTGGTACTATCTGGGGACTGTGCTGGTCTGGTACTGTCTGGGGACTGTACTGGTCTGGTACTGTCTGGGGACTATACTGGTCTGGTACTGTCTGGGGACTGTGCTGGTCTGGTACTGTCTGGGGACTGTGCTGGTCTGGTACTGTCTGGGGACTGTGCTGGTCTGGTACTGTCTGGGGACTGTGCTGGTCTGGTACTGTCTGGGGACTGTACTGGTCTGGTACTGTCTGGGGACTGTACTGGTCTGGTACTGTCTGGGGACTGTGCTGGTCTGGTACTGTCTGGGGACTGTACTGGTCTGGTACTGTCTGGGGACTGTATTGGTCTGGTACTGTCTGGGACTGTACTGGTCTGGTACTGTCTGGGACTGTACTGGTCGTTTTATACACGTTCTATTGTATACAACTGGTACTGTCTGGGAACTGTATTGGTTTGATACATCTTTTACTGTATACACTGTCTGGGGACTGTACTGGTCTGGTACTGTCTGGGGACTGTACTGGCCTGGTACTGTCTAGGGACTGTACTGGTCGTTATATACAGGGTTTACTGTATACATCTGGTACTGTCTGGGGACTGTACTGGTCGTTTAATACATGTTTTACTGTGTACACTGTCTGGGGACTGTACTGGTCTGGTACTGTCTGGGGACTGTACTGGTCTGGTACTGTCTGGGGACTGTACTGGTCGTTTAATACATTTTTACTGTATACACTGTCTGGGGACTGTACTGGTCTGGTACTGTCTGGGGACAGTACTGGTCTGATACTGTCTGAGGACTGTACTGGTCTGGTACTGTCTGGGGACTGTACTGGTCGTTTAATACATTTTTACTGTATACACTGTCTGGGGACTGTACTGGCCTGGTACTGTACGGGGAATGTACTGGTCTGGTACTGTCTGGGGACTGTACTGGTCGTTTAATACATTTTTACTGTATACACTGTCTGGGGACTTTACTAGTATGATACTGTCTGGGGACTGTACGGGTCTGGTACTGTCTGGGGACTGTACTGGTCGTTTAATACATGTTTTACTGTATACAACTGGTACTGTCTGGGGACTGTACTGGTCTGGTACTGTCTGGGACTGTGCTGGTCGTTTTATACACGTTTTACAGTACACTGTCTGGGGGCTGTACTGGTCTGGTACTGTCTTGGGACTGTACTGGTCACTTTATACTCGTTTTACTGTATACACTGTCTGGGGACTATACTGGTCTGGTACTGTCTGGGACTGTGCTGGTCTGGTACTGTCTGGGGACTGTACTGGTCTGGTACTGTCTGGGACTGTACTGGTCTGGTACTGTCTGGGGACTGTACTGGTCTGGTACTGTCTGGGACTGTGCTGGTCGTTTTTATACAGGTTTTACTGTATATACTGTCTCGGACTGTACTGGTCGTTTAATACAGGTTTTACTGTATACACTGTCTGGGGACTGTGCTGACTTCATATGATAAGCAGTAGTCTGTCTGAGATAACCAACAGACGTCCCTCGCAGTCACAAAACGGGAACACTGAAACAGTAAGTACACTTACCCAATTCTGAAAAAAACCATGTCTGCGCAAATCTGGATCTGCTGTAATTTGAATACTTCCAGTTTTCTTAACCCTTACTACGCTGAATTTTTAAATGGACTATTCCAAAATTCAAACAGGTCAATCTTACGATGAATATTTAGGTATTTTTCTAAAAAAAAAGTGTAACATGACAAACAGTTCAGACCCTGGTTAGAGGAGCCCTCTCGTCTGGTTCTACACTGTTTGCAAAGGAGATTAGTGTCTCGTGTCCCGCATTGTAAGGGTCAATGCTTTTGAGAAACTATTGATCGAGTGTCAAACAGCATGGATCCTGATCAGACATCGAGCTCTGCTATGCGTCTCATCTGGATCCAAGCTGTTTGTAAATGTGAGTCAGGTCGCGCATAGGGGAAAATGATTAACCCTTCGCTTGCTATTCACGTCAATATACATACCTGTAAATAGTGAAGACCCAGATGAAACAGCTCCTGCAGGAGTGCACTCCATAGCAGTGATTGCACAGCGAAATACTTGTACACAGTGAAGATATATGTAATTATACAACAGGGCATGGGTAAAGAAGAAGAAATGTATTTCAAAATTCAGCAAGCGAAGGTTTAAACTGTGATATAAACTAAATTTGGACTGCTTATAATTTCGTCTGTTTCGGGTTTCAACGTAGCGTTTTCTTCAATATCGTTCAAAAGAAACAAAATCCGTCATAATTAGAGTGTCATATCAAAGGGTTTGGATACTGATGACAGTCAGATACAGAGATATTCGGTTTCTCATCTCCACTCAAACTGTTTGCAAATTTCGACTTCTAGGCAGGACTGATTAACACTGTATAGATCTATCTGCAATCATTTATTATCTACACAGTGTAGACCCCAGTCAGAGACAATTACTCAGCTGTAAACACGTTAATCCACTCGTGACATGACCCGTATGTACATGTAATACAGTAAACACCCACAAAACGTCTAATACAGTAAAACCTCTCTATAACGGCCACTAAATTACATCAAATAGTTTATGTCAAAGGCAGGTGGCTGCTTAAATCAAGGTAAAAGTAAAACAGAACGCTCCTATAGGAGCGTTCTGTTTTACTTTCACATTGCTTTAAGCAGCCACCTGCCCTAAATACCAACTGATTATCACAGTTTAGTGTCCGTTATAGAGAGGTTTTACTGTAGTCATTCAGGGTTTTAAACCTTTACTCCATAGCGCCATTTATATGCCTTTGCAAACAGAGTAACGTCAGATCAGAAGCTCCTACAGGAGCTGTCTAACCAGAGTTTGCTCTATTTGCGCATATGTTTAAATTCTCTATAATTGTCCGTGGAAATGATTATTCTTACTTTATGTTTTTATTGCAAGAAATAAACGAATTAATATTCAAAATCGGTGAAGTATTGCATAAATGTTGATGACGTAAATGGTTAAGACAGGACACTCGTATAAGACATGACACTCGTTAAGACAGGATACTCGTTAAGGTCCTCGTTAAGACATGACACTCGTTAAGACAGGACACTCGTTAAGGTCCTCGTTAAGACAGGACACTCGTTAAGACAGGACACTTGTTAAGACAGGACACTCGTTAGGACAAGACACTCGTTAAGACATTCGTTAAGACAGGACACTGCGTTAAGACATGACACTCGTTAAGACAGGACACTCGTTAGGACTGGACACTAGTAAATGACACTCGTTAAGACAGGACACTCGTTAATTTCATAGGCTCATGTTCCAAGTTGAATGATCCATCAATGCTAAATAAAACGTGAATGTTCAAACTGGAATGGCCCCTTCTTCTCCATAGAGACGCCTATTTTACACATCTCCAGTAGGAGTCGTCGGATAAAAATGGCTCTGTTTGCTTATACATGTCTGTTACAGAAATGATTATTTGATTGCCAGAGCGATGACTTTTAACCTAGTTTGTATTTTTAATGGTAAAAAATGATTTAAATTCATACTTGTATGAGTCTGCATCAGGTAAAGGCTTAACCGTTCTCCTGTTCAGTAGTCATGTATGAAATAATATCATGAATATTGATGAGCTATTTCTTTATAATGAAAACCTTTGCTTTGACAAAACTGTAGAATCCGGTCTATAGCATGTCAAAAGCAAACAAAGCAGACCCTGATCAGACGGTTCCTATAGGAGTCATCTGATCTGTTTCTAAGCTGTTTACAAATGAGTGAAAATGCATTTACAGTAAACTCTCTCTATAACAGCCACTTAATTGTGTTAATTAGTTGGTATTTAGGGCAGGTGGCTGCTTAAAGCAACGTGAAAGTAAAACAGAACGCTCCTATAGGAGCGTTCTGTTTTACTTTCACATTGCTTTAAGTAGCCACCTGCCTTTAGCATAAAATATTTGATGTAATTTAGTGGCCGTTATAGAAAGGTTTTACTGTATATGAGGGAAAGAATTAAGCAGACATCTGCTTATGTTAAACTACTGATTGAGTGTCATACAGCCTGGATCCTAATGAGACGTTCAGTCTAGAGGCGTCTCACGCGGCTTCTCATCTACTGATAAACTATTTGCAAACGAGCAAATGTCGCGATTCTTAACCTCATGAATACATGCATTTGTACAAGAATTAATGAGTTAATAGTATATGGACGCAGATTGTTTTGGACATGGCAGAATCAGTAGAATCGGATCTATATATATTTTTATAAGCAACCAGAACAGACCTATATCATATCCTGTAGGAGGCACCTGATCTGACATCTAGCCTCCTGATCTGACCTCTAGCCTCCTGGTCTGACCTCTACTCTGCATAGGCGTTAAACTGCGTATATTTTAAGTAAACGGTTAAATCTTGTACGTGTGTATGGTCATGCAAGGGTTGCAAACTGGTGCATGTGTCACATCGGCCATCCTCAAAACATACTAATACTTTCCAAGAGCGTAACTGAATCCAAATGCAATGTATGCACGGTAGCTACAGGAGTTCGGGGGCATGCCTAGTGCAGGTTGAAAGGCATGCAGAGGGCCTCTAGGGGAGTATGTTGCGTGCTTTTCATCTTGCATTAAGCTGTCACTTGTCGTAACCGTTTACTCATGAATGTTAATGTTAGAGATTATATACGTATGGGTATTAATTAGGTTGCTTTATAACGGCATATAAACAAACTATATTTCCACCTGGCAGAAACTGTAGAATCCGTTATATATCAACCCATACTCCAACAGGGCAGGTATTGAGCATGGAGCTGCATGTATTGATCATGCGCAGGCAGGTATTGAGCATGGAGCTGCAGGTATTGATCATGCAGCTGCAGGTATTGAGCATGGAGCTGCAGGTATTGAGCATTGAGCTGCAGGTATTGAGCATGGAGCTGCAGGTATTGATCATGCAGCTGCAGGTATTGATCATGCAGCTGCAGGTATTGATCATGCAGCTGCAGGTATTGATCATGCAGCTGCAGGTATTGATCATGCAGCTGCAGGTATTGATCATGGAACTGCAGGTATTGGTCATGGAATTGCAGGTATTGATCATGCAGCTCCTATACGATCCCTCGGATCTGAGTCTACTCTATTTTCATAGACCTATCTATGGAGTAAAGCGATGAAGACCGATTAATACTCAGTTTAGAGATCTGGGTCCATGCTTATAAAGCTTTTTGATTGAGTCTGAGTTCGTTCTCAAGCTTTTGATTGGTCAGATATGAATTCTCAAGCTTTTGATTGGTCAGATTTGAGCCACAGGCTCAAATCTGACCAATCAAAACTTGAGAACGAACTCAGGCTCAATTAAAAGTTTTATAAGCATGGACCCTGGTTAGTGAGTTTTTAAAGTGTTCTTTTCTCATTCTAGGAAATGTGGTACATTTTGCTTCTCCTGTGTGTGTCGTCATACGCCAACGCAGCAATAAATAATTGCCCTGCTGAGAAGCCATGTGTGTGTGATGGGACCATCATCAACTGCATGAACCATGGACTGACGAAGGTTCCCACCTTTAAGTCAGTACAAGGTCATTTCAGAATCCTGAAGTTAAGTTACAATTCACTAACCACAATCAGTGCCAACGTGTTCGCGTCTTTAAATGTAACCACAATAGAACTTGCTCATAATAGCATCAGCTCAATGGACGACAGTGCTTTTGCCGGAGTTGCAAATGGAATCAAGACGCTAAATCTCGCCCACAACCAAATCAGAAACTTACCCACCGCCCTGCGGATATTACCAAACTTAGCTGAACTAGATGTATCGTGGAATCCCATCAGTCAGTATCGGCATCATCATAGTCCAGATGGACTGACCGATAGTGTTATGAGAGCTATAGGAGACTCGGTGATCAAGTTTTCGTTTGGCGACAGTTCGTTCGTAACGTGGCCAACAACACTGGACCATTTGAACCAGCTTCAGGAGTTAACTGTGTCAGGTTCGAATCTTACTTACTGGCCATCTGGCTGCTTCCATGGTTTTGAACATACTCTGAAGAAGCTAACAATTGAGTATGCCGCTCTAGCATCCATTCCGATCGGGATCGCAAGTTTGAGGACTCTGAAGGAGCTGCATCTGGATCACTTACATGTCCCCGGGCTGTACGGTCAGATTCCATTTGGTGATGACAGCATGATCCAAGCCCCCTTCGGCCCCGTATCGGACACTCTTGAAATACTGAGTCTTGATTATGATGGTTTAACAACGTTCCCTGAAGTTATACAGGACCTTCAACACCTCCACAACCTCAGTCTGGATGGAAACAATCTAGAATTCATCAGTGACGAGGCTATTAGACTGTTAATTAAGTCCAATGTCACATACCTCAGCTTGAAAAACTGTAACCTTAAGCGTGTTCCAGGGGCTATATCTGACCTTAGAAACCTTCTAGAGCTCGATGTGTCCACCAACAAAATCCGAAGCATCGAAAGCACAGACCTTCAAAATCTCAATCACCTGAAAACTCTTAGCCTCAGTCAAAACCCTCTGAAATATTTTTCCAATAATTCACTATGTGGTATGAACAATTTGCAGGTAAGTGTATTTTAGGCGTTGCTTCTTATCCCTTTACCCCATGAATATTCATGTAATAAATAACGACATTATGAATATTAATTAGATAAGCTGTTATAATAACATATGACACAGGACTTTTTGACAATGGCAGAAACTGTAGACTCATATCTATATTACATCATAAGCAAACAGAGCAGACCCTGATCAGACGGTTCCTATAGGAGCTACTGGGTCTACTCTGTTTGCAAAGGTGTATTTATGGAGTAAAGGGTTAAATCGGTATCTGAGCGAATGCTTTCCAAACCAAGGTGAACTCAACCTTGTGTTGAGACAAGGGTAACGCTCGCAATCATAGGCAACAACCCGTAACGCTTTTTTTCATCTAAACGGCAAAACAAAAAATGGACTTTTCATAGAAAAACGATACGAACTGTTGATAAAGTTGCAAGCGTGGTGCAAACTGTGCGGTGTTTTTGGAGTTTCTACTGTATTAATTTGGATATTGTGTTTATGTTACCATGGTTATGGCCATTCTCAATTAACCCTTTCCTTCATATTTAAACACCTTTTCACGCCTTTGCTAACATAGTGGGCCCAGGGTAGATGGATATTATAGGAGCCGTTTGATCAGGGTCTGCTCTGTTTGCTTATGGTATAATATAATATAGACCTGATTCTGCAGGTTCTGTCTGAGCCAAAAAAGGTTCATATGCCATTATAAAAAAAATCTAATTAATATCAGTTATGGCATTATTTCTTCCATGAATATTAACCCATTTGCTCCCAGTGGATTCTTCCATGCTTATATATTGGATTAGTCCGTTTTTTATCTAAGGGATGTCTGGTCTAAAGTTTCATTTTTGTTTTGTTTTATATTGAATTTCCTATCAGCAAACATTGTATACTCTGATCAGACGCCGCATTATGCGGCGTCTGATCAGAGTCTACACTGTTTGCCTACGCCCCATATATGGGATCGTGGGAACAAATGGATTAAACAGGGAAGGGGTTAAATTAAGGTGATGTATAATCGTATGAGTCATTCAACGTGGCACAATTTTGATAAGTGTGAATTATACTGACATAATATAAAATGGTGTATGTATATCCCCAGATAAGCTGCGTAGATTAAAACATTATCAGGAATGGCTTCTCTACCAAACCCTATGTTGTGACTACTCTTTTGTATCGTCTGGAAGAGACTATTCTAAAGAGTGGTTACACCAATAGGGTTTGGTGGAGAAATGGCGATTTTAGTATCTGAGTACGCACAGTTAAATTCAAACCGAAAGTGTTATTATTCTGATCTTTGTCGTTTATTAATATAATTAGGGTTTGGTGGAGAAATTACGTTTTTAGTATTTGAGCAAGCACCTTTATCTGTACTTCTAAATGAAACTGTTCTTTTTGGTAACAGTTAGAATTTAAACTACAAAGTGTATGTAATCAATGTACATGTAATCAGTGTGTATTTATTCAATGTGTATGTGATCAATGTGTATGTAATCAATGTGTATGTGTTCAATGTGTATGTAATTAATGTATATGTAATCAATGTGTATGTAATCAATGTATATGTAATCAATGTGTATGTAATCAATGTGTATGTAATCAATGTACATGTAATCAGTGTGTATTTATTCAATGTGTATGTGATCAATGTGTATGTAATCAATGTGTATGTGATCAATGTATATGTAATCAATGTGTATGTAATCAATGTGTATGTAATCAATGTATATGTAATCAATGTGTATGTGATCAATGTGTATGTAATCAATGTGTATGTGATCAATGTATATGTAATCAATGTGTATGTGATCAATGTGTATGTAATCAATGTGTATGTGATCAATGTGTATGTGATCAATGTGTATGTAATTAATGTATATGTAATCAATGTGTATTTATTCAATGTGTATGTAATTAATGTATATGTAATCAGTGTGTATTTATTCAATGTGTATGTGATCAATGTGTATGTGATCAATGTGTATGTAATTAATGTATATGTAATCAATGTGTATGTGATCATTGTATTAGCAAGAAGGAGTGACATGTCGTTTTTATTTATAGATGACCCATAGATTGGGATAATACCACTATTGTAGTAGGTGAGCTCAGCATTGCACTATTTGGTTTAATCACTACAATGTATAGGCGATCGGACTTCGGGTCTAACCAACTGCACGAGCCTCACGAGAAATTGGCTCGTCAATTTAAGCAAAACCCTTTTGTATAGAATGGAAAAGTTTGGAAAAAAACAAATCTATAAATAAAAACGACAGGTCACTCCTACTTGCTAATATGTATGTGTATGTGATCATGGCTGATCTATATCCTGCCGAACAAACGTTTTCATATTTGTTTTTACCATGCATCTTTTCAAAATCAGGTAGCAATACAGTTAGGTCTACACTGTTTGCAAATATAATCACGGAATCACCTGTAGCAATGTGTACGCCATCAAACTGTTTTTGTTTGGTTTGTTTGTTGTTTTTCCTTTGTGTGTTTTTTTTATATTTTTATTCATTTTTGACAATATTTCCCAGGTGGGTCTCGAATAAAATTTTTTTATTTCTCTCCAGAAACTGAATCTGTATAACACCAGCTTGACGGAACTGTCAAGGTCATTCCAAAACTTGGCAAAATTGACCAACCTTGACCTTCGAGTCTCTAGAATTGACTGCACGTGCGACATCACATGGATAGCGCTATGGAAAACGCAGTGCAAGGCCAACACAACGTTTGTCATACAGGTATATAAACGAATTATGGTTTCAGAGCAACAGATAAAGATTCGTACTTAACCCTTCTCTTGCTGAATTTTAAAATACATTTCTCCTTCTTTAAAGTAAAAAAAAGTACCTAGTTATAGTCTACTTTCAGTCCGAATGACCGCTCAGCCGACTGTACATTTACCCATGCCCTATTGTATAATTACATATATCTTCACTGTGTACAAGTATTTCGCTGCGCAATCACTGCTGTGTAGTGCACTGGTTGCACAAGCAACTTGTAAATAGTGCAGATCCTGATGAGACAGCTCCTGCAGGAGCTGTCTCATCTGGGTCTTCACTATTTACAGGTAGGTATATTGACGTGAATAGCAAGCGAAGGGTTAATATTAAAATCGTCCTTTCTCCACCAAACCCCGTCTCTTCGAGACGATTCTAAAGAGTGGTCACAATATAGGGTTTGGTTGAGAAATTAAGTTATTCTTGAAAACGTTTTAATTTACGCATCTTATCTAGATATCTGTGTTCCATGACATAGTTTTGCAGCAGCGAGTCATTCGATGATGATCTGGCATAAATTTGCACAAATGAACTTCAAGTGCAAATATAGTGAATCTCATTCTCAATCAACCACTTTATAAACAACCATAAGTATCTTTAAATGCATGGGGTTCCTTAAAGCGAAAAGAACGCAAAGCAAAACGCTCCTGCAGCTCTTCCGGGAGCTTTCTGTATAACTTTGGTTCAGCATTAAGCTACCACCTACATTTTAGACCCAGAATTAAACCTCTTTTGGTGGTTGCTTTAGATGGGCGTTACAGTAGTGTGGTCTGCATTACAGTAAAACCTCTCTATAACGGCAACTGAATTGTGTTAATTAGTTGGTAATTAGGGCAGGTGGTTGCTTAAAGTAAGGTGAAAGTAAAACAGAACGCTCCTATAGGAGCGTTCTGTTTTACTTTCACCTTGCTTTAAGCAGCTACATGCCTTTAACACAAAATATTTGATGTAATTTAGTGGCCGTTATAGAGAGGTTTAACTGTAATTGGTAACATTTTCTAATTCCATAAGCCAACAGGACAGACTCTGGGTTTACTTTGTTAACCCTTTCCCTGTTCTATGTTTATTACAAATTCCAGTACCTACTGAATATTCACGGAAAACATAGTTATAATGAATTATGGAAGGTGGTACACTGTAGCCATTTTAGAAAGTGAGGAAACAGATCTATCAAAATATATTAGCAAACAGAGTAGACCCTAATCAGACGGCTCCTCTAGGAGCCGTCTGATCTGGGTCTACTCTGTTTGCATATGCATGAAAACACGTTTATATGAGGGAAAGGGTTAAAGGCGTGATAAGTGGCTTATATGAGGGGACGTGTTCAAACTTATCGCTGATATAAACATGGGTTACCTACATCCTTGTGTATAATTAGGATCCTAATTGGGTGAAAATAATATTGTACCGAGACAAATTCTCTGCAAGCTGAAAGTCACAGGCTTTTCTAATGCCAAGTGTATTTGTTTTAAAATCATTTCATAAATATTTTGTCTGCAATAACGGAAGCGTTTTTTCGTTCACCAATAAATTTGCAGTGTGGGACCTGATCGGACGCCGGGTTTTTCAGTGTCTGATCTGGCCCTTAATTGTAAACATAATCCTCGTTGTCCGAGTTTCATATTATTTGTTTGGGACAGAAGAGCGTTTTCGCACACTGTAAATGAATTGTTGCTTTGTTTAATGTTTGGTACTTTGTATGAGATTGTTTTAATCGAGGGCCTCAAGGAAGATTAGTCTTCAGACTAATTGAGTTACCCTCGTTAAATAAAGTATTTCATTCATTCATGTCATGGGCATATTTGAATTACACTTGGACATCAACTCAATTACAAGGTATATATTGCAAACAGAAAAGGTCTACATTGTACATGTATATCAAACGCTGCCTGTAGGAGCCACCTATAGGAGCAAATGCTCTATTTATCACAATGGTTTCACAAAGTGACTTTTACAGAGTCGTCAAAGTCGTAAATATGAGGGAATGGGTTAAACAATATCGCCTCGTGATGTAAAACAGTATTGCTACTTTTCACTGTCTTCTGTTTCATAAATGCCATAAACTCTTTGAATGCTGAATATTCAAAGTGGAATAAAATCATCAGTGCTTAACGACACAGTCCATTCCGTATGAAAGGGTTTAAGTTGTGAGGAAAAAATGACAAACAGTGCAGACCCTGGTCAGGGCTCCTCTAGGAGCCCTCTGGTCTTAGTCTACATTGTTTGCAGAAGCCTGTACACTCATTTCCCACATTTAAAGGGATAAACCTGATCAAGTTAAAATAATGTCAACCCAATATCCTGCATTTCCAAATGCTATTTCGATGTGTTTATGCTTTAGTGGCTCACAGCTTGAGATGCCAAGTTGTTACATGGCGTCTCTGACTCTCGTCTATATTCAAAAGGTTTGCACACGCCAATCACAGTAGTGTTTGCTTTGTTAATCTTGCTTTTTTTGCTGTATAGATTAACCCTTTCGCTGCCAAACTATGTCGTCTGCTAACTTTGTCGTCTGCTATAAATTTTCATTTTTTTTATTTACTTCATTTTTGTTTCAAAAACATAGTAACAGTAACAAACAGTTTGGATCCTGATGAGACGCCGAGTTACTCGGCGTCTCATCTGGATCCAAAACTGTTTGCATAGGTTATCACAGATCCGACATTGGCAGCGAAAGGGTTAAAGAGATATCACGATCACATTTTGTAGGGCAATTGTGAGACAATAGATGAAAGTATCAGTGAATATATCGACAAACGACTAGAACGGTGTCCAGACTATAATGTCGCCACAAAATTCCGCTGCGACCCAGGATGCCACAAAAGACGGGGTATAATGCTGCCATAGACAATATGAGCAAGTTTTCATCTCAGTCTTAACAAATGATACCATCAAAAATGAACTGTGAGACATGAAAAAAAAACACCACATTGATATGTTATACTGAACATGGCTTATTATTGGCGCCTGTTTAATTTACACTATATTGGCGGTCATCATTTACTCGTCAAATCAAGACATCGTCAAAATAAAAGATTGCCACAATTGGTCAACGCCATGTACCCATTTTAACACTTTCCCAAAATTATATATGTATTCCAAATGTGTATACCTACTGAATATTCATAGTCTAAAAGTTATGATGAAATATGGAAGGTGGAACATTGTAGCCATTTTTAGAAAGTTAAGAAACAGGTCTTTCAAATTCCACTATCAAACAGAGCAGACCCTGATCAGACGGCGCCTATAGGAGCCGTCTGATCTGGGTCTTCTCTGTTCGCAAATGCGTGAAAACATGTTTATATGAATACATGTTTATATTTCAAATTAACACCTAATGAACAAACAATTACAACGTACTATAGCTGTGCACGCAGTTCTGAGACTAAACTTGAAAGGATCTAGTCTTGTAATCATAAATATAAACTTTTTTATAGTTCATGTATACATATGATGTAGAAAATTTGTTATACTATATAATACATTAGAAATATATTAATCGATGGCAAAAATCAGTATATTAAAACTTTCGGTTTGAATCGAACTGTGCGTACTCAGATACTCAGTCGTTACTATATATATATTAAAGACTTTGCAAAAGTAGGGAAAAGGTCAGGGTCAATGTCAGAAAGGCAAACATGTTGGCATGGTCATACCAAGTATGGAAGCCCTAGGCATATTGGTTGCAATGCTATAGACATTTAAAGATTTTCGCAAAAGTATGTCAAATATCAAGGTCACATGGTAAAAGCAATGGTATGGTTGGAAAAGTCTTAAGACAAGAAAGTTGCATACCAAGAATGGAAGCCCTTGGCCAACTAGTTCAAATTTTATAGGCATTTGAAGAATTTTTCAAAAGTAGGTCAAAGTAACGTGGTAAAAACAATGATATTGATGGGAAGGTCTAAACACAAACAAGAGTGTCACAATACTGTGTGTTTGTGAAACACTTATGCCCTCCGACCTTTGACCCTGAATGATGACCTTGACCTTTGACCCATGGACCAGGGAGTTGAACGCCACACATCGTCTATGAGTGCTGAACATTTGTGCCAGGTTATTTTGAAATCCATTCACAGATAAAAAAGTTATAGAAGGGACACGAAATTTGGGACGGACGGATGGAAGGACAGACAGACGATTGGACAGACGGAAGGATGGACAATGCGATTACTATATGCCCGCCGTTGGGGGGGGGGGGCATAAAAAGTTGCATACCAAGTATGGAAGCCCTTGGTTCATTGGTTCAAATGTTATAGGCATTTAAAAAAAATTGTAAACTATTCACTTTGTGCCAGGGGAGCTAAATCGACAAATCTGCTGTCCACATCACTCTTTTGAAGGTACATAGTAACTATCTTGGAGATGTGGTATAATTATTTCATCATGACTGTTTGTGTCAAGTCATATTTAACATAATGTTAAGCTTTTCTTTGAATGTTTTTTGTTTGTTCGTATTTTTACTATTTTTTTGTTTACCAGATGATAAACGACAGAGGATTTAAGTTTCAATTTTATTGTTTACTAATATACCTAGTGCAATGGAAGGTGTAACACCCTTAACTATTTTCCATCCCAATATTGTCATCTGTAAATTTTGTCCGCTGCTACAAGAGTTTGAATCCTGACGAGACGTCGAGTTACTCGCTAATTGGCTAAAAGGAAGCAAAAAGAGTATTGAAACAGCGTTACTTTTCATGATTTATTAAACAACATTATATTCTTTATATGTACAGGAAAGTAATGCTGAAACACCCTTTCAATAAAACCTTTACTTCATAAATATTTATGAAATAAATAATCACATCATGAATATTAATTAAATTAATTCTTATAATGGCAAACAGAGCAACCCTATCAGACAGCTCTTACAGGAGTAGAAAAGCTATTTATGGAGTAGAGGATAAACAAATTAAAAAGAACTAGAAACTTGTGTCTGTAAGACACAGCGATGCTTCCGTGGTGGTTCTTGCCTAGCTGCACATAAATGGGCTTGCGGGCAGCATGGAGTGGGTGCGCAATAAAAGTATGGATGGTGTTTAATATGTATATGCAATTCCATGCCAATAGCTATAGTGGTTAGTGAGATATAAGACAATGAAAAACCTGTGACAACCAACTGCACGTAAATGTGACAACCAACTGCACGTTACTGAGATATAAGACCATGAAAAACTATGACAACCAACTGCATGTACCAACTGCACGTAAAAGCGTGACGGACGGACGGACAGATGGACGGACAGACAGGTGCAAAACATAATGCCCCCTGACTATCATCAACGGGGGCATAAAAATGTCATCTGCTTCAATTCTCAATGTTACATTTCTTTTGTTTCTCTTGAAAAATACAATCAATGACAAAGAATTTGGATCTTGATGAGATATTGAGTTATATTTGATCTAGTTCTACTCTGTTTGCAAAGGTAAAGGTCCCCCATATTGAACCCTTTACTTCCTAATCCTGACTTTTTCACACCGTTGCAAATATAGTAAAGTGTTTGCTCTGTTTGCCTAACATTTTATCTAGCTCCTGTATACTCATAGCTTATCTAGCTCCTGTATATACTCATAGCTTATCTAGCTGCTGTATACCCATAGCTTATCTAGCTCCTGTATATACCCATAGCTTATCTAGCTCCTGTATATACTCATAGCTTATCTAGCTCCTGTATATACTCATAGCTTATCTAGCTCCTGTATACTCATAGCTTATCTAGCTCCTGTATATACTCATAGCTTATCTAGCTGCTGTATACCCATAGCTTATCTAGCTCCTGTATATACCCATAGCTTATCTAGCTCCTGTATATACTCATAGCTTATCTAGCTCCTGTATATACTCATAGCTTATCTAGCTCCTGTATACTCATAGCTTATCTAGCTCCTGTATATACTCATAGCTTATCTAGCTCCTGTATATACTCATAGCTTATCTAGCTCCTGTATACTCATAGCTTATCTAGCTCCTGTATATACTCATAGCTTATCTAGCTCCTGTATATACTCATAGCTTATCTAGCGCCTGTATATACTCATAGCTTATCTAGCTCCTGTATACCGATAGCTTATCTAGCTCCTGTATATACCCATAGCTTATTTAGCTCCTGTATATACTCATAGCTTATCTAGCTCCTGTATACCAATAGCTTATCTAGCCCCTGTATACCCATAGCTTATCTAGCTGCTGTATACCCATAGCTTATCTAGCCCCTGTATACCCATAGCTTATCTATCTAGCTCCTGTATACCCATAGCTTATCTAGCTGCTGTATACTCATAGCTTATCTAGCTGCTGTATACTCATAGCTTATCTAGCTCCTGTACACCCATAGCTTATCTAGCTCCTGTACACCCATAGCTTATCTAGCTCCTGTATACTCATAGCTTATCTAGCTCCTGTACACCCATAGCTTATCTAGCTCCTGTACACCCATAGCTTATCTAGCCCCTGTATACTCATAGCTTATCTAGCTCCTGTATACTCATAGCTTATCTAGCCCCTGTATACTCATAGCTTATCTAGCTCCTGTATATACTCATAGCTTATCTAGCTCCTGTATATACTCATAGCTTATCTAGCTCCTGTATATACTCATAGCTTATCTAGCTCCTGTATATACTCATAGCTTATATAGCCCCTGTATACCCATAGCTTATCTAGCTGCTGTATACTCATAGCTTATCTAGCTGCTGTATACCCATAGCTTATCTAGCTCCTGTACACCCATAGCTTATCTAGCTCCTGTACACCCATAGCTTATCTAGCTCCTGTACACCCATAGCTTATCTAGCCCCTGTATACCCATAGCTTATCTAGCTGCTGTATACTCATAGCTTATCTAGCTCCTGTACACCCATAGCTTATCTAGCTCCTGTATACCCATAGCTTATCTAGCTCCTGTATACCCATAGCTTATCTAGCTCCTGTATATACTCATAGCTTATCTAGCTCCTGTATATACTCATAGCTTATCTAGCTCCTGTATACCATAGCTTATCTATCTAGCTCCTGTATACCCACAGCATATCTAGCTCCTGTATTCTAGCTCCTGTATATACCCATAGCTTATCTAGCTCCTGTATATACCCATAGCTTATCTAGCTCCTCTATGCCCATAGCTTATCTAGCTCCTGCATACCCATAGCTTATCTAGCTCCTGTATATACCCATAGCTTATCTAGCTCCTGTATATACCCATAGCTTATCTAGCTGATGTATACTCATAGCTTATCTAGCTCCTGTATATACCCATAGCTTATCTAGCTCCTGTATATACCCATAGCTTATCTAGCTCCTGTATATACCCATAGCTTATCTAGCTCCTGTATACCGATAGCTTATCTAGCTCCTCTATACCCATAGCTTATCTAGCACCTGTATACCCATAGCTTATCTAGCTCCTGTATATACTCATAGCTTATCTAGCTCCTGTATACCCATAGCTTATCTAGCCCCTGTATATACCATAGCTTATCTAGCTCCTGTATATACCCATAGCTTATCTAGCTCCTGTATATACCCATAGCTTATATAGCTCCTGTATACCCATAGCTTATCTATCTCCTGTATACACATAGCTTATCTATCTCCTGTATACCCATAGCTTATCTAACTCCTGTATACCCACAACTTATCTAGCTGCTGTATACCCATAGCTTATCTATCTCCTGTATACACATAGCTTATCTAGCTCCTGTATATACCCATAGCTTATATAGCTCCTGTATATACCATAGCTTATCTAGCTCCTGTATATACACATAGCTTATCTAGCTCATGAAATAATATAGATATTATTCTTTAGTTTCTGTAATGGGAAAAAAATTCCTTGTTCTAACGTCACTTATAAAAATTCAGCGAATCAATATTCATATAATCATTATTTCTTACATGAATATTCATCAGATATGGGGTCCAATAATGTGATGGGTCTGGCTCTATACTATCTGCCATGCCAATTATTCTCTTAACCCATTACCTCATAGGCTATTTTAGACTCTACAAAATAAATAAATCTACCAAAAAGGAGCATTAACTAGAGAAAAGGAAAATATTAGAATTTTGTAGTTTGAAACCATTGTGATAAATAGAGCATTTGCTCCTATAGGAGCAAACGCTCTATTTATCACAATGGTTTCACAAAGTGACATTTACAGAGTTGTCAATATGAGGGAATGGGTTAAGGGCTATAGTAATATTCATATGAAAGCATAATTGCTACATGAATATACATGAAGTGACAGGTTAACCCTTTACTCTATGTGTATACCTTTTTTATGTGTTTGCAAACAGAGCAGACCCAGGACAGACGGCCCCTGTAGGAGCTTATGAAATTATATCTTACATTTTCTGTGCTCATATGCCATTATAAAATTTATTTAAAGTAATATTCATGATGTCATTATTTCTTACATAAATATTCATGATGTAAAGGGTTAAGGGGTGGCTTTAAAATGGACAGTAACAAACAGCAGATGCTGATCAGACACCTCCTACAGGAACCATCCGATCTGGTTCTACTCTGTTTACAAAGGCGTGAAAAGGTGTTTGTATGAAAGAAAGGATTAAAGTGATAATGACATGTGTCTGAGAATTCAGATTAGTGAGGTTTTATTGTTTAAAGATACATGTACAATGTACAGTAAAACACTGCTAATGCTACCACCTAAAAGAGGTATAATTCTGGGTGTTAGATGCAGATGGTAGCTTAATGCAGGACAAAAGTAATGCAGAAAGCTCCTAGAGGAGCTTTCTGCATTACTTTTGCCCTGCATTAAGCAACCACCTGCTTATAAAGACACCCATGATTATTCATTAAGTGGTCGCATTAGAGGGGTTCTACTGTATATCCATAACAAGAGCATCACATGCGTGTGCCAACGCTCGTCTATACCACTGTAGCCCTTGAGATGGTGAACAAATGTGTGAAGTTTCATAAGATTTACATGAATAGTAAAGAAATAATAGCCAATGTTTCTGGATGACAACAACTACATCAACATAGACTCCAGAATTACATCAGCTTTTTTTCTTTTCTTCGACAAACAGACAAGCTTTATTTAAACATGTATCCGACTGTCTATTTGAATCAATAGTCTTGATTTTGGCCACCATACAGAGTAACCATTGGTGGCGCACTGTCTGGTCCTGTCCAATCAGCAGTTGCTATAAAGTCATGTGACAATTTGACAGTTTCTGATCAACAGTTTAGAGCTATTGTCACCAGAGTGATTATGGCAGCTCTGCTTCCAAGTCAAAGGCAGTGAACATCACAGGCTTCTCATGCAGTCCACTTCAAACACCTGAAAGCAAGAATATATAAACTACTTAACCCTTTCCCTGTTCAATATTCATGTAAGAAATATTTGCATCATGAATATTAATAAGCTGAATTTTTTATAATGTAAACTTTTCATGCAATATTTTTGCTTTGACAAAAACTGTAGAATCAGATCTATATCATGCCAAAAGCAAACAGAGTAGACCCTGATCAGACGGCTCCTACAGGAGCCATTTGATCTGGTTCTACTCTGTTTGCAAATGTGTGAAAAGTTTTTTGTATGAGAAAAAAGGTTAAATTTGGATCTGGTGAAATTTTTGTTACTTCCATCAAGCTTTTGTGAGTGTTATAGCTCGAACAATTTGACCTGGACCTCACCTTTATGCAGAATACATAATGAGAGAGATGACGCTGTATAAATAAAACTCCGCCGGTAAATCGTGAAGACTATTCTCGCTGAAATTAGCCCATGCATATGTAAACCATACACTCACAAGTGTATCCATGCATAGTTGCTTACCGGGACACGTGCCGAGGATGAACCCGTGCAATGTTACGAATTTTTATTTATGTAAATTAAGTAGGTCAGGGTCCAGGTCAAATTGTTTGAGCTATACCTGATTGTAAAGCAGCATAAACTAGAACTATCACTAAAGGTGATGAATACCCCCAGCACGGCAGCTTTGATTGCAAAACCAGGTTTATGACACAAACTACCCATTATAACAGGACCAAAACACAAAAATACTCAAAGTTCAAGGGGAGATAATTCTGTAATGCCTGCAACTAAACATATGAAAACTGCATCTTGCATATCTGCTATTCGTGTTTATTAAGTATGGCAAGTATCAATTCAATAACTTTTAAATTGAAGGAGGAGTTTGTGACATCAACTCCCCATGTTTCATGCCAAAATGACAAAAATACTCAAATTCAAGGGGAGATCATTCTGCAATGCCAATCGCTGAACGCATGAAAACTCCATCTTGCTCATCTACCATTCGTGATTATTATGTATACCAAATATAAATTCAATAACTTTAAAATTGAAGGAGGAGTTGGCGACACCAACTACCCATGGTTTATGCCAAAATGACAAAAAAGTTCAAGGAGAGATAATTCTGCAATGCACAACTCTAAACACATGAAAGTTGTGTCTTGCACATCTATTATTCATGGTTATTATGTATACTAAATATAAACGGAATAATTTTGAAATTGAAGGAGTTCGCGACACCAACTTCCCATGTTTCATGCCAAAATGACAAAAATACTCAAAGTTCAAGGGGAGATAATTCTGCAATGCACAACTCTAAACACATGAAAGTTGTGTCTTGCATATCTATTATTCATGGTTATTATGTATACTAAATATAAACGGAATAATTTTGAAATTGAAGGAGTTCGCGACACCAACTTCCCATGTTTCATGCCAAAATGACAAAAATACTCAAAGTTCAAGGGGAGATAATTCTGCAATGCCCAGCGCTAAACACACGAAAATTGCTTCTTGCACATATACCATTTATAATAGTGGTTATCATGTATATCAAATATAAACTCAATAACTTAAAAACTGAAGGAGTAGTTCACGACACCAACTACCCATGTTCAAATGCGGACGGACTGCCCAACCGACCGACCACGGACAGGGTGATTCCAGTATAATCCCTCAAACAAGTTCCAACCGACCGACCACGGAGAGGGTGATTCCAGTATACCCCCCTCAAACAAGTTCCAACCGACCGCCCGATGGACAGGGTGATTCCAGTATATCCCCTCAAACAAGTTTGCAGCCCGGGTATAATAAATCCAGTATAAAAATTGGCAAACAGTGTAAACTCTGATCCACCTGCTCCTCCTGATCTAAGTCCAAACTACATGCCCAAGTTTGTCTGTTTAATTTAGGATGATTAGGGTATTTTATCAAACCACAAATTTTGTTCATTTTTATTTTCTACCCGGGTGTTCATCTGTGCATAAAACAATACCATTTGTTCCATGCATGGAAAAAACCTCTGGGATATTCCTCCACTTGTAATTAGCTGTACGTCTCGATATAACTGAAATACTGTTAACCCTTTACTCCATAAATACCCTTGCTATGCCTTTGCAAACAGAGTATACTCAGATCAGATGGCTCCTATAGGATTATGGAATAATGTATACATGTATCTTCTATACTTTCTGCTTCGGCAAAAATTTTATATGTTAATATGCAATTTATAAAATCCATCTACTAGTAATTAATATTCAAAGTGTCATCATTCTTTCCATGAATATTCATGGAGTAAAGGGTTAAAGCCATGTAAAAACCCACAACAAACAAATCATAACAAAACAAATCATAACAAACAAATCATAACAAACAAATCAAAACAAATAACAAACAAATCATAACAAACAAATCACAACAAACAAATCAAAACAAACAAATCACAACAAACAAATCAAAACAAATAACAAACAAATCATAACAAAACAAATCATAACAAACAAATCATAACAAACAAATCACAACAAACAAATCAAAACAAATAACAAACAAATCATAACAAACAAATCACAACAAACAAATCAAAACAAATCATAACAAACAAATCATAACAAACAAAATAAAAACTAAATGGATCCTGACAAATCCTACAAATGGTTTGTAGTCTCACCTGGATACAAACTGTTTGCAAAAGGCTGCCAGCATCTCCTTTAAGATCAGTTAACCCTTTCCCTTTAATCCAAATTTCAATACCTACTGAATATTCAGTAACAAAATAGTTATAACGAAACATGGAAGGTTGAATATTGTAGACATTTTAGAAAGCAAAGAAACAGATCTATCAAAATCTATTAGCAAACAGAGCAGACCCTGATCAGACGGCTCCTCTAGGAGCTGTTTGATCTGGGTCTACTCTGTTTGCAAATATGTGAAAACATGTTTATATGAGGGAAAGGGTTAAAAAGTATGTTATATACAGGATCAGAACTCAGTGAGCCATAAGTCTATATAATAGCCAAATTTTCCAGCAATATACACAAATAGTTTGGGCAGAAAACACATTTCTCTGAAATATTAACACCAGTTTGTACCTTCTGCCTGGGCATTTTGTTAACGGATAACAAGAGACAAACATTTCTGATGATTCCAGCACAACCCTTTACTTGATAGAGACACTTTTTGACACTGATGCAAACAAAGTACATCCAGATCAAACAGCTCCTTTAGGAGCCATATGATCTTGATCTGCTCTGTTTGTTTCAGGAACAATAACAATATAAATACCGGTACACAGTTTCTGCCATTACCAACAGTTCTCTTGTTCTTATGCCATTCAGCTAATTAACTCATTATCTCCTAGGCTATTTTTAGACCCAACCTTTTATAATTAATCTACCGAAAAGGAGCATTAACTAGAGAAAAGGAAAATTTTTGATTTTTTTAGTTTGAAACCATTGTGATAATTAGAGCATTTGCTCCTATAGGAGCAAATGCTCTTTTTATCACAATGGTTTCACTAGGTGAATTTTATAAAGGCGCAAAAATGCGTCTCTAGGGGGTAATGTGTTAATATTCTAACCATGGAAGACACTGCATACTAAGATCTATATTATTTCGAAGGCACATACAACAGAGTTTGATCAGATCAGATCTGATCTGGGTCTACTCTTTTTGCAAAGATGTTACAATATCTGTACAAAGTACAAGGTTTATGACACATATCCCGCTCAAAAGATGTCAAATTCTTGGTTTTTCAGACAGGTGGTAGCTTAATGCAGGATGAATGATATGCAGAAAACTTACTGTAAAGTTTCATCCAGTATTAATCCTTTACTCTATATATACACATTTTTAAAATTTGCGAACACAGTAGACCAAGAACGGACAGTTCCTGTAAGGTTTGCTCTATTTGTTTATACAGAACTAATTCTACAGTGTTTGTCTGGACCAAAGTTCATTTGTTCAGATTCCACTCAACAGAAAATTAGTTCATTAATATTCATGAAGTCATAAAGTCTGAAATGAATATTCATGAGGGAAAGGATTAAGCATCCACCTGTTCCGATAGACTCCTATGTTTATTGATTAACCCTTTACCAGACCTGGGGTAATTAAAATTGTAATTAATTACAAATAATTACATATTTTCAATGTAATTGAAGTAATGTGTAATTGAGTGCTATTTTAATTACATGTAATTGTAATGTAATTAATTACAGTGAAAAATTAGGTGTAATGAACAATTACTTTTCAATTACTTCTCAATTACTTTGGTTATTTACACTATAAAGCATATCCATACAGTGATTTTAATAAATTTAATTTTTTAAACACTGAATCAGAATAATAGATTTAATTTTTAAATACTGAATCCATGGAGAAAGTGAGTAAATAACAAATGTTATTTCAGTGTACATGTATTATATTGTTTAGTACACAGACAAGTTCAAATAACATATATATTCAATTGAATGAGATCCTTTACTCCACAACTATGCCTTTCTACACCTTTCCAAACAGAGTAGACCCAGACCAGATGGCTCCTACAGGAGCCATCTGATCAGGGTCTGCTCTGTTTGCTTATGATAAAATACGGATTTCTTCCATTGCCAAAAATTCCTGTGCCCATTTGATTTTATAACAATTAATCTGATTAATATTCAGACCACTCCTATATGAGCCTTCGGATCAGGGTCTGCCCTGTTTGCTTATGAAATAATATAGACCTGATTCTATATAGTTTCTGCCATAGCTAAAATGTTTCTGTGCTCATATGCAAATATTAAAAAGTACCTAATATATATTCATGGTTGTCAATATTTCTAACATGAATATTCTTCAGGTAAAGGGTTTATAGATTTGACAAAATAGACAAGTTTAAACAAAATCCAGTCTCACCGTGTATCTTGATGAGTGCCAAGGCAGCGAACACTGCAGTACCGTGCTCCACACTGAACACATGTGTAATTGGAGGTAAATCTAGACAAGGTTAAGGATGTACAAACATGCACAGTTATGCTTCATCCTTTCAACACTAAGTAACTTTCCTATTAATGCAAATAGTGTTGTCTACTTAAATCTTTATCTTTAATCTATTACTTTTTAATATAATTAACACTTTCCTTCATATAAATAGGTTTTCACGCCTTTGCAAACTGAGTAGCCCAGATCAGATGGGTCCTATAGGAGACGTCTGATCAGGGTCTGCTCTGTTCGCTAATGGAATTTGAAAGATCTGTTTCTTTACTTTCTAAAATGGTTACAAATTTTCCACCTTCATATATCTTTATAACTTTTTTGTCCATAAATATTCAGTAGGTATTGAAATTTTAAATAAACATAGAACAGGGAAGGGTTTAAAGTGTAAAACAGTTCGGATCCTGATGTGAACTACTCACACAGTGTTATAGGCCTGAACGCCGCAGATAAAAAATTCACTAATCTACCCATATCTCCCATCTCTCAGCCATACCTAATGTTGTTGGTACCTAACGCCATCTCTCAGCCATACCCACTCTTGGCAGTACATAACTCCCATCTCTCAATCATACCCACTCTTGTCAGTACATAACGCCCATCTCTCAGCAATACCCACTCTTGTCAGTACATAACGCCCATCTCTCAGCCATACCCACTCTTGTCAGTACATAACTCCCATCTCTCAATCATACCCACTCTTGTCAGTACATAACTCCCATCTCTCAATCATACCCACTCTTGTCAGTACATAACGCCCATCTCTCAGCAATACCCACTCTTGTCAGTACATAACTCCCATCTCTCAGCAATACCCACTCTTGTCAGTACATAACGCCCATCTCTCAGCAATACCCACTCTTGTCAGTACATAACTCCCATCTCTCAGCAATACCCACTCTTGTCAGTACATAACTCCCATCTCTCAGCAATACCCACTCTTGTCAGAACATAACTCCATCTCACAGCCATACCCACTCTTGTCAGTACATAACTCCTATCTTTCATGGTTGTAGGATTCAAATGTTGATATGGTGAATTTTGACTGATTTTAGAAATAAGATTAAATTGTAATGAAAGACAGGATCCTACAGAAATATAAAACGTTGCTTGATTTCCGTGGAAAAATAAGCCACATGACGTATACCTGTAGACGGCAGTGATGTGCCGGATCATGCATGAAATTGAGAATGTGTTAAATGAAAGTTTTATTGTTTGCTTAAAACTATTGGTGAAAGCAAAGTGTGTTGTAATTGGAAAAAGTGCAGGTTATTCCATCATTATTACGTTACCCCACAACGTAAATCAGGTGTAAATCAGATAATTTTGACCCCAGTTATAACTTTTGTAGAGGAGCTACAGATGATGCTATGTGCCAAAGATGAAAGGTGAGAACCCTGTAGATTCAGGAGAAGATTTTTAATGGTTCAAATTGTTGACGACGGGTGATGGACTATGCACGCCAGCGGACGATGGACATCAAATGATCACAAAAGCTCACCCTGAGCACTTTGTGCTCTGGTGAGCTACAAAGCCTTTAGAGGCCCTGCTAGTATATGAGGCTCTGCTAGTATATGTAAAAGTGCTGCTCTTATCAAAGGATACCCACATACAGCACAGAAATGTCTTGGAGGCAGTCTGGACCCTGGAGCACAGGCGCTGATGTAGTTTGGAGAATCCTTATTCAACATTGTCTGAAAAAATCACAAAATGCAGTTTTCGATGAGGTCCGTACTGATCGCTCTATTTTTTTCAACCAAACCCGGTCTTACTCCAATCCTCAGAATTGCCTCAAAGAGGAGATTCTTATCAGTTGCAGCAAGATAAAGTTTGCCAGAAAAATGTCAAATACATTTTAACCCTTCTCTTGCTGAATTTTAAAATGCATTTCTTCTTCTTTACCCATGCCCTGTGGTATAATTACATATATCTTCACTGTCCACAATTATTTCTGTGTGCAATCACTGCTGTGGAGTGCACTGGTTGCACAATCAATTTGTAAATAGTGCAGACCCTGATGAGACAGCTCCTGCAGGAGCTGTCTCATCTGGGGCTTCACTATTTACAGGTACGTATATTGACGTGAATAGCAAGCGAAGGGTTAACATACATTCAAATAATTTCTTTTTCATGCCTTTGCTAACAGAGTAGAGCCAGATCAGTTGGCTCCTGTAGGAGATGTCTGATCAGAATCTGCTCTGTGGGCTTATGGTATTATTAAGGTCTTATTCTACAATTTCTGCAGTGGCCAAATACTCCTATATTCACAGAACCAAAACGGTGTGTATCCAAATGTTAAAATGGACATTTCTCCACCAAACCATACAGCGTGACTACTCCTTAAAATCGTCGTCACACCATAGGGTTTGGTGGAGAAATAAAGGTGCCATTCCTGAAAATGTTTTAATTTACGTATCTTATCTGGGTCTCTGATTCACACTTCTTTATACAAATTTATCTCATGAATATTTTTTTAAGTATTTATTACATAAATATTCATGAGGGAAAGGGTTAATTACATTTTCGAAATACATGTCTTATCATCAGCCTGACAAACACATTCAGGGTTGTAAGTTTCACTGATTCAGAGCTACATCTTCTACCCTTGTTTATTTGACAAACTCATACCGCAATTACCAATTTACAGATTATTGGTCATTTGACCTATGTAAGTCATGTGATACAAGAAGACTATTAAGCTGGTAGTAGTTCAAGCCCTTCATTCTGTTCAGCCTACACAATTTTATTTCTATAGCTTCTTTCACTTTCCAACACAGGTCCTATGAACAGTAGTAAGCCAACTCATGTAGGGAAACAGAGTTTGTTTGAGGTAAAACATCCAGACTGAGTCTGAATTAACGATAACTCTTTCAACTCTGAATTATAAGTGGATTAGTTCATCAGTGTTTAACTATAGAGTCAACTCAGTATGAAATACTTGAACTTCCCGGAGAAGTTTGAATGACAAACAGTGCAGACCCTGATCAGAGGGCTCCTCTAGGAGCCCTCTGATCTGGGTCTACACTGTTTGCAATTAACATTGCATGTGTGTTTTGGGTTAAGGGGGTTAATCCAGAGCAAGATAACAAAACTTTCAGTTTGGAAAAACACGCATTGTTGAACATCTGTCTCACAGACATTGCATGTCTATTGACAAGCCCTACATATAATTTCTCCCTCTGAGTCTGAGGAATTTGTGCATAGTTAAAAAGAAATGAAAAACAAGATATGTTTGTGAAACACTATGCCCCCGAAATGACCTTTGACCTTGATGTACATGTATGACCATGACCGTAATTAGTCACCCCTAAATATGTTCGCCTCTATAAGTTGCACATGCAAGTTTGAAGTATGTATGTTGAAAGGCAACAAAGTTATTGCCAATCTAAATTTGACCCATAATTTGACCTTTGACCTTGATGGATGACCTTGACCTTAATAAGTCACCCATAAATGTGTTTGCCTCCATAAGTTGCAAATGCTTGCCAAGTTTGAAGTATGTATGTGCAATGGCTACAAAAACAAGAGGGCCAAGATGGCCCTTAATCGCTCACCTGATTACCATAGATTTAAGATTTTTGCTGGGTAGCCCATGGGTAGGGCCAATATTGACCTTAGGGACAATATTTGAACAATGTTGATAGTGGATCATGAGCAGTGGTTCTGCAGAACAAGATTTTCAAAGATTTAGTATATTGATTTTATCAAGACAATGATTCTGCCCAATGAAGATTGGGCTAAAACTGTGCCCTCTAGAGTAAATTTTCTAAGATTTGACCTAGTGACCTACTTTTTATTCCCACCCAACCCATGATCACACTCAACCTTGATATCACCAAGACAAACACTCTGAGCAAGTTTGAGGAAGACTGGGCTAAATATGTGGCCACTGGAGTGTAAACTAGATTTTTCTAAGATATGACCCAGTGACCTACTTTTGGACCTCACATAACCCACTTTCAAACTTGTCCAAGATTTTATTAGGACAATCATTCTGACCAATTTTCATGAAGATTTGGCTATAAATGTGACCTCTAGTTTTCACAAGGATTCCCTACTATTTGACCTAGTGACCTAGTTTTTAACCCAACATAACCCACTTTCAAACTCTTTTGAGATTTTTCAAGACAATCATTATGACCATGTTTCATGAGTGTTCACAAGGTTTTTCTATTGTTTGACCTAGTGACCTAGTTTTTTACGCCATGTAACCCACTTTTCAAACTCCTCCGAGATTTTATCAAGACAATCATTCTGACCAAGTTTCATGAAAATAAGTTTCATGTAAATTGGGCTAAAAATGTGACCTCTAGAGGGTTCACAAGGTTTTCCTACTATTTGACCTAGTGACCTAGTTTTTAACCCAACTTGACCCACTTTTGAACTCGTCCGAGATTTTATCAAGACATTCATTCTGACAAAGTTTCATGAAGATTGGACTACAATTGTGATTACTAGAGTGTTCACAAGCAAATTGTTGACGACCCACGACGGCTGACGGACATTCAAGTCTCCCAAAAGCTCACCCTGAGCTTTGCTCAGGTGAGCTAAAAATTATCGCCAACGTTAAAGTTGGGGATAAACCAACAAACCAACAGCAAAAACAATATGCTCCCAAGGGGCATAAAAATATACATACATATTCAAAACAGGAGCATATGACCATTTTGAATATACTAGAAATGTTTGCAGTTGTGTGACAAGCCCACGATATACATGTACATGTATATAAGAAAGCAATTAGCTTGAGATGAAATGCCTTTTTCGTAAGATTATTTTACTGGTATTAACCCTTTCCCTTATAGAAACGTGTTTTCACGCATTTGCAAACAGAGTAGACCCAGATCAGACGGCTCCTAGAGGAGCCATCTAATCAGGGTCTGCTCTGTTTGCTTATGGAATTTGATAGATCTGTGTCTTTACTTTCTAAAATAGCTACAATGTACCACCTTCCATATTTGATTATAACTATTTCTCACCTCATTTACATATAGGTTTATAAATGGAATTGTTGAACAATGTGAATGCTTGAAATGGTGACTTATATGCCCACTGGATAGGGTGCTAAAGTATTTGAATATTTGATATTTAATATGATTTGTATAATATGCACATGTCATAATAACAAAACATTTACTTACTTATATCGCAATGTCTTTTAGAATACTAATGACTCAGAAACACCTTTTTAAAGCTGACTTTACAAGGTAGAATAGTCCAGACTCCAACACTATTTAACCCAATATCTGATGAATATTCATTTAACTCTTTCCCTGTTCAATATTCATGTTAGAAATAATGACATCATGAACATTTATTAGCTGAAATTTTTAAGCTGTGAAATTTTCAAGGAAATTATTTGCTCTGACAAAACCAACTACCTACAGAGTCTGATCTACGTCATGTCATAAGCAAACAGAGCTGACCCTGATCAGACAGCTACTACAGGAGCCATCTGATCTGGGTCAACTCTATTTGCAAATGTGTGACAAGGGCTTTATATGAAGGAAAGGGTTAACCATTTCCCTACTCTACGTTTATTTCAAATTTCAGTACCTAAGTTGAATATTTATGGAAAAAATATGTTACAACGAAATATGGAGGGTAGAATATTGTAGCCATTTTAAAAAGTAATGAAACAGATCTTTCATTTCTATTAGAAAACAGAGCAGAACCTGATCAGATGGCTCCTATAGGAGCCGTCTGATCTGGGTCTACTCTGTTCGCAAATGCTTGAAAAGGCATTTATATGAAGGAAAGGGTTAAGAAATAATGAATGTGTAAACATTAACCGCTTCGCTGCCTTACCCCGAGCCTCACTCGGGCGAGTAGTGTATGCTGTGTGCTATAACCCGAGCGAGATTTGGGGTTATTACGATCTATGTTAAATTGCAGTAAAATGTATGTATGAAGTAAGGGAAGCAACTCATCCTTTACATTTGCAGTGACAGTCATTTCCCTTGTCTGTAATATGTGTAATGGGTAGAAAATATGTGTTTTATCAAAATGTTCCTAACACAGATTTAACACAGATTCCTATTAAATTCCTATTCAATCTAATGGTTAGCCATTGTGGAACGTCTATACTGTGGTTTTGCATAGAAGTGATACTACATGTATATCAATGAAACTTTCAGGAAGTATTGATAAGTGTTTTAAAGCAGCATGCGAAAAATAGGTGCAGACTGCATGATTATTAGTGAAGTAATGATAAATTTTATGTAGCTTGGTAGGTCTGCCGAGAATGCACTGAAGTAGAACCCGGCACATAGGGTGTACAGGTACACGGCAGTGAAGGGGTTAATTGGCTGATTTTTTATCATGACATCACGAACAAGGGAATTTATTACCATGGATGATACTGTAAAATCATATCTACATTATTCACTAAGCAAACAGAGCAGACCCTACTTTCCAAACATTTTTTGTCTTATCAGGGTCTACTCATTGTGCAAAGGCATCACTATCATGTAAGGATTTAACATTTCAGTATAAAAGCAATGTATTAGTTTGCTAGAGGATTTTGAATATGAATACCTAACCGTCCAGAACCTTGATTATAGGTCATTTCAGTATTATGGCCAGGGTCTACAATGTCTGCAAAGGTCAATTAACTTCTTTTCCACTTTCACAGGCAATCGGATAAAAACAAATAATTCACAACCATATCAGTCTAAGGTCTGCAATATCACTTTACCCTTTCCTTCATAAAACATTATTCCATAAAATTGCAAACAGAGTAGACCCAGATCAGATCAAAATTGTTTGAAAAGTAGAGTCTGCTCTGTATATATGGATATAATTGTACTATCTATCAATAGCAAAACATACTGTGTACATATGCCATTATAAAAAATTCAGCTAATAAATATTCATAATGTCATTGTTTCTTACACGAATATTCAACTGGGAAAGGTTTATATACATAATATCAGCTCTATTCCATCTAAAGTCCTTTATATATCATAATTTATATAGAACAGTTTAGAACTATTAATAAAAGTCATTAATAACATATCATACTGCTTTGATCTATTAATTTAACCCTTTCCTTCATATAAAACACATTTTCATGCGCTTGCAAATACAGTAGACCCAGATCAAGCTGTTCCTGTAGAAGCCATCTGATCAGGTTGTGCTTTGTTTGCTTATGATAAAATACAGATATGACTGCAGTTTTTTCCATTGCCAAAATTTCAGGTGTTGGTATACCATTATAACAAAAGGGCCTGATAGGCCCTAACATCGCTCATCAGACAATCAGAGGAGAATATTTTCGAAGTTTACACTATGTTTCTATAGAAAGCTGGCCACCACCTGGGGTGGGGCATAATTCATGTAACTTTTGTGGAGGACTATGTGCCAAATATGAAAGCTGAGAACCCTGTAGATTCAGAAGATTTTGAAAGGGTTGATGGACGACGAACTACGGACATCAGGCAATCACAAAAGCTCACCCTGAGCACTTTGAGCTCTGGTGAGATAAACTTCAAAGGTCTAGGCCTTACATTTTCTGAGAATAAGATTTTTAAAGAGTTTTCCTCTGAAAAACTGATAAGCCCTTGGGCGGGGTAATTTTTGGTCTGGGGGTCATCTAGAGGACCATTAGATGATGATACAAACCAAACATCAAAGGTCTAGGCCTTACAGTTTCAGAGAAGAAGATTTTTAAAAAGATTTTTCTATGAAAAACTGATCCACTCAATTGTCGTCTGCTGATCAACTGTTGTCTGCAAACTTTTCAAAACTATTATATTTTCTGATTTTTTATTTGCATAAGTTAAGTCTGAGTGACAAACAGTTTGGTTCTCAGATCAGGCCGCACATTTTGTGGGGCCTGATCTGGATCCAAACTGTTTAAACAGGTATTAATGGCAGGAGAATCTGCCATTAGCATGAAAAGAGTTAATATTGACCTGGGTCTGCACTATTTGTCCAAGATCATCTCAGCTTTTTCGTTTAATTAGGATACTAACCTCCTCTTCAAGTAAAGCTGCAAAACTTCTTTTAAATCTGTATTTAAAATGGTCACTTCTGTATTTCTTCTTTTTTCTGTTGCTTGGTTGTGCTGCTGTTAAAGACAGAGGAGAAAGTTGCATTTTAGATTCACAACTGCTCGAAATAGGCCAACAATATTTTTCTGTACAACAAAAAATTATAAGTATCGAAGAAAACGGTTTATTTTGTATCACATGTGCATTTTTGACAAAAGCAATCTTCATAAGAGTAATGATGTGAATCAACACTATGTTTTAGAAAATACGTGTTCATGGTACGGACTATCACTTTAAGCTACCAACTGTCTTAACCCTTTCCCTTATAGACTATTTTTAAATCCAACCACGATGAATAAATCTACTGAAAAGGAGCATTAACTAGAGAAAAGATTTTTTTCAGAATTTTGTAGTTTGAAACCATTGTGATAAATGGAGGATTTGCTCCTATAGGAGCAAATGCTCTATTTATCACAATGGTTTCAACATGTGATTGTTACAGAGGCGCAGAAAGGTGTATTTATGGAGAAAAGGGTTAAAAGAGTCTAAAAGACCCCAAATTAGACTTAGTTTTAATGGTCATTTAACCCTTTTCCTATTGCATATTCTTAGCTGAATTTTTATAATGGCATATGATCACATGAATTCTTGGTGGTAGAAACTGTAGAGTCAGGTCAATAATAATTTCATAAGCAAACAGAACAGAATCTGATCAGAAGACTCTTACAGGAGCCATCTGATCTGGATCTACTCTGTTTGCAAAGGCATACACAAGCATTTGTTTGATGGTTAGGGTTAAGACAGGTACATGTATACCTATTCAAGTGTTTGATGGTTAGGGTTTATACAGGTGCATGTGTCTTATTCAAGTGATTGATGGTTAGGGTTAAGACAGCTACACTTACACAGCTATACTTATTCAAGGTAAACTATGCAAACACCTTGTACACATTTGAAATGAAGTATTTAGTGTACTGACTTTTGCAAACAGTGTAAACCCTGATCAGGATCTGTACTGTTTGCTCTTCAACAATCCCTATTAAATTACACCCTTTCATGGGCTGTTTAGGTACAAGTTTACTACAACTTGGCTGTATTTGCCACACATCTCGCGCTGAAATGTGTTCAATTTCACATCTAGATCTTGGTCTGTTATTACATGTAGCATAAATATTGAAAATTCAGCATCTGAATATATTATAACGTAACATAAATTTATATTGAAAATTCAGCATCTGAATATATTATAACGCAACATAAATTTATATTGAAAATTTAGGATCTGAATATATTCTTAACTACATGTAGAGTAGAACCCCTCTAATGCGACCACTTAATGAACAAACATGGCAGTCTTTATGAGCAGGTGGTAGCATAATGCAGGATGAAAGTAAAGCAGAAAGCTTCCATAGGACTATAGGAGCTTTCTGCATTACTTTCATGCTAAATTAAGCTGTCACCTGCCTCTGCCAACTAGAATCATGTCCCTTTTTGATGGTCGCATAAGAGGGGTTTTACTGTATTTGAAAAGAAACAAATTGGTGGGAAAATCCATTGTCCGTATTGTACGGACAAGTGAAATTTTATAGGTTTTTGTTTTGAATTCATCATACCGACAAGTCGAAAATAGCTTTTGGCGAAAACGGACAAATCATTCAAAATTAGATTTTGCCTCCCCTGATTTTGCGTGGAGAAAATAGAAGACTTGTAGTGTGAATAATGGACTGCAGATTTGAAATGATTCTGCAATAGGTGCTAAAAATGATGATTTGGATCCAGTGTTATACCTATTTAAGTGTGATCGATTAATCGACTACAATTTTACTAGTCGGACTCCATACCATCCTAAATTTTCAGTCACGGCTGAAACTAAAGAATCAGATATATGTATATAAATAGAGCAGACCCTGATCAGACAGGTCCTACAAGGGGCCATCTGGTCTTGGTCTACTCTGTTTGCAAAGCATGAAAAGATGTCCCCATCAGGTAAAAGGTTAAACAAGCTTGATATATAGGTTTGAAACAAACTTACGGCTCTCCATTGACTCCTCAAATTTTGGGGCCTTTTTACTCATTTTAAGGTCCGCATGTGGATCATCTTGGTAATTGTCTTGCTCCAAAGCCTCTAAAGCCTTTCTCTGTCGTCTACGTCTGGCTGCCTCATCTAGTACACGGCGCTGTTCTGTCTCTTTTATTCTACCTGATTATCAAAACACATTTTTATCATCCGAAGTGTAATATACAAACACGCACTGCATGAATCCTTAATACTTGACACAGATGCATTTTAAACCTTACCCTCATATAAACGCCTTTTCATGCATTTGAAAACAGAGTAGACCCAGATCAGACGGCTAATAATGACATCATAAATATTAGATTGTTATAACAGCACATGCATTAATTAGATTGTTATAACAGCACATGGAAACTGACACAGGCTTGTTTTAAATTTTCCCCACATATAAACACCTTTTCAGGAAATTGGAAACAGAGTAGACACAGATCAGACGACACTAATTCCCTTGAAAATACTACTTTATAAAAATTTAGAATGTGCATCCATATTTAAAATTAATCCGATCATACATGCTGTTTTTGTTCAGTATATAGCTGAAATGATAGTCTATTACTCTCTGAAAGGCTAAGATCTGCAATCGATAGTGTGCTACGTAAAAGGTGTAAGTATTATTCTGACATAAACTTTGTTTGTTTACTTACCTAGACTGCTACTTTGTAACCAGTGTACCGGTGAAAAAGATCGGTTTGCACAATACTGGCAGTGTAGACCCAGATCAGAGGGATTCTTAAATAAGCCCTCTGACCAGGGTCTGCACTATCAGCCATCTTGAGATACATTGTGAAATTCAGCCCTTAATAATTAAGTATAGTACAGGCCTAATTGTAAATTGGAAATGCCCAGTGGCAGATATAGGTAATCACTATTATCATAAAGAATTTTAACTTCTGAATTTAATATTTGTTAAATATACCTGAGTTGCTCCCTGTGGTTCGTTTCGACAGTGTGCAACAATAAGAGGTATAAGTAAATTTAAATATATACATATGTGTGCATGTATGTATATATAAGTGTACGTTTGTATACACATATATGTGTGTGCATGTGTGTGGGTGTATGGGCATGAGTAAATATACGCACGCACGTTCACACATGTATGTGTGTGTTTGTGTATGTATGTATATATATGTGTATGTATATATGTATAGGTGTGTGTGTGTATATATATATGTATATGTGTATGATTATACACGCATATCCGCTTGCGTATATATGCACATCGGTATGAGTGTGAGTGTATGTACATGCGGGTATATGTGTTTACATTTAATTATGTATAGGCATGTTTATATGTATATGTAGTGCGATTAATACATGTTAATTTTGTTGCACAGAAGTTATAAAGCGAAAGTTGTATGAAAGTTAAATGAATGTTTGATATGAAGTATTTAACTCTCAGAAATGATCGTATGCACAAATAATATCAGCAAGGATGTATCCCACGTTATCGAAATATAGTTAATTACCTCTTTAAAGCGGGCCGGAAACAATTGTGGTATACAAATAATATAATATAGAAATCTTTTCCCCAACCTCTCTTTTTCTTTCTCTTTTTTTTTTTCTTCTTCTCTCGTTGTCGTTATTTCTATATTTGTTTTTTGAATCTTTTCAGCCTAATGTGTAATATTCAACCTAGCCTGATAACCATGTTGATGTGTATGTGTGAACTGTATCAACCTCTTGTTTCGTACTTTGTATGACAGAGTGAATAAAGTTCTGTTCTGTTCTGTTCTGTTATTGGGTGATACATGATTAAAGAAATAACCAATGAAATAATTAGTACAAACTATCGCGGCTATAAACATCTCATTTATGAGAGTAGCGCAAACAAGTACTACCATTAATTAACACTTAATTTGTTATTGTTATATCATTCAGATAACATTGCAATTGATTCTGGTTGTTTGATAATTAACACTATCGATCACTGCCTATTTCTTGGATTCAATAAAATATTTCAATAAGAGTTTACAAAAAAACTAATTAATGTAATTACAAATTTAAGCAATTATCAATATTTGCATCATTTTTTTCAGAAATATTAAACATTTTATTCTTATTGGGTTTATATTTGATTCATATAGGGTGGAAACAGATGCCTGATGGAGCTTGTTGAGGAACAAATAAGTGCAATAGCACTACATAGGATTTTAGACATGCTGTCCAATCTGACTGGATATCTCTTTGCTTTCTTTATTTCTTGTCTCTTGTTAATGCATAAATACTTGAACTGCTCTGATCTAATATTTCTACCACTAAGGGCCTTTTTCAAAGATTATCATGTCAAAAAGGCCCTTAGTGGTCGAAATATTAGATCAGAGCAGTTCAAGTATTTATGTATTATATTAATTCCCTACTTTGGAATATTTTCTTCTTGTTAATGGTCAATTTTCTTAAACAGAGAACACAATTTGTTTAAATAAAATTTGATGTCTATTGCTGATATATTCCACGTATTCCTTGGTCGTTTCGGTCCCAAATGTGGCCGAAACGACCAAGGCCGAAACGACCATGGCCGAAACGGATTGGGTCCGAAACAACCCGGAACCGTCTACGATATATTAGCCCATAGGCAAAACAAAGCAAACCATGGCCAGAATGCATAAACCGATTCAAAGTCAAACAGCAAGAAATTGTTTGGAAGCCTGTGGCTCAGTGAATGATTCGTGTATTGGAAATTAGTTTTGGATTAAACTATCAATTTCAATGGTCAAAGAGATTTAGGGAAAACGGTAAAGTAGCACTTTTTAATCTCTGACAAATTTATACGTTTGTCCGTCATGAGTTTTTACTATGGTCTAATGTCGGTAAATAGCTATACATAGCTAATGTTACATTGTTATATATGCACCGATGTATTGTATTGTATTGACTTCACACCCACGAAAACACATGCTTTTTGTACTCAGTCGGTCACAATACGATAAAAAATACTGTTTCTCTTCATACATGAAAACGTCTCCAAAAGAGAATGAAACGCTGCACAAAAAAAAAATTAAATTGAAAAATGCTATTACCTGATTCGCGTTTTTCTGTCATTTTCTAGTAAGCTTTCAGAGTTTTTCACTTGTTTTCAGACATTCGAGGTATTCCGATTTTTCCGTTCAATTTCTATATAAATTTAAGTCCGAAACAAGGTGGAGAATTCAAATTTCGTGTCGCCCCTCATCATTACGTACTCGATGCTCTACCTAATTTAGACATCTGCACTTTAACACCAATTTTCATCGAATTTGAATTTTGGTGTCACCACATGGTAAAAACTTCTATATACTACAGTGCATTGGTGATTTTGTATTACATTTAGATACAGAAAAGATACACACTAATGATCGAGATTGTCGCCAACAAGACGGGTAGGTAATGGGAAAAGTCATTTCTGGGTCGATTTTAACCATTTTTTAAGCAATATGGTTACTTTAAGGTTATTTCGATTGAATAGACAAAATAAATTAAAAACACGATTTTTCAATGGATATCAAATCATGTATTTACCGAAAATTTTCCATTTGATTTCTCGAATTACAGTCAAACCGGCCCCAAGTCAAACCGGCCCCTGGTCAAACCGGCCTCCAAAAAGTCAAACCGGCCTCACATTAATTATTTTTTTGGTCAAACCGGTCCCACATTTTTAAATCGAATTTTTAACCATGTTAAATATTAATTATATCTAGAAACCCAATGCAGATCTAGTTGCTTATGATTATCACATACATTTTGGTCAGTTGGAAATTCGGCAATGTATTAGCTATAGTTTAAACTCGGGTCGCATTTAGATTAAGTGACATTGGCATTTAGTTAATGCCAATTAATGGCACGCATGTGTCTTTCGGTAGGTGTGATAATCCAATTAATGGCACGCGCGTGTATGTTGTTTGTGATAATCAAATTAGACACGCGTTCATTGTGTCAGTTGAATGAACCAGAGACATATACATACATGTATGTATATGTCTATGAATGAACGTAAGGTATTATGTTTATATTGGTATGTAGACATATTTGCACACAAAAATAAAGCAATTTAACGTTCAAAAGTACATATAGACCTATTTCAAATGTTGTAAAAAGATATCGAGTGAAAATTTAGAAAAAAAATTCAGAACCAGAATTAACCATTTCCTTCATATAAACGTATGTGTATTCGTTTAAAGTTTTTTTTCAACCTTTACTCTATGATTTGATATTAATTGGTTTCATTTTTAGCATTACTTAGGCAGAAAATATAGAATCATGCAGATCTATAGTATACTGTAAGCAAACAGAGAAGACCCTGATCAGAAATCTCCTATAGAAACCATGTGATCTGGGTCTACTCTGTTTGCAAAAGCGTAGAAAGGCGTATTTATGGAGTAAAGGGCTTACTACAATGTATTATCATCAATGCAAACAAAGGAAACCCAGACCAGATGGCTCTGAGTTTTATAGGGTATGCTCTGTTTGCTATGGAATATTATAGGTCTTGCTAACATAAATAATCATGGATGAAGGGTTAAACATTATCTGTTTAATGAGCATGGAACATATACATAGAACATCATACATACTCTAAAACACATATAATTAACCTGTCCGTTGAATACAGTACAATTTACAATACAAATCTTTATTGGCATTAAGTATAAACATACACTTCTAGCCATCTAAAGATGGAAAAGGACCATGGATTATAACAAAACTGTAGATCTATTTTTCTGAGAAGCAGTGTAGACCTAGATCAGTAATCGCGGTTTCTGCTCAGGGTCTACATTGTATGTAGTAGCTGTATAATATGTTAACTAAAATGTATGTGTGGCTAATATCGCCATATCAAGGTAAGAGTATTGGAATAGTCTAGACTCAGATCAGTTACCACTCTGGACGCGTGGTCCTTGACCTGTTTCGACGCTGTTTGAAACTAATAGAAACTGAGTCAAATCGATATAAAATTAAACAGTGTAATTCGCCATGTCAAGGTAAGAGTATTGGAATAGTCTAGACTCAGATCAGTTACCACTCTGGACGCGTGGTCCTTGACCTGTTTCGACGCTGTTTGAAACTAATAGAAACTGAGTCAAATCGATATAAAATTAAACAGTGTAATTCTTAATCACGGACATTTCAATACAAAATTCAGATGCATTGAAAACGGTTGGTTTAATTCAGACAAAGACCAAAAAATGAGTGTTGGTAACTGTCTAGATTCAGATCACTTGTCGCGTTCCTAGCGTGGTGAATACATCCTATATAAAACACACATAAATAATCTGTCTGTAGAGCACTTAGACTTTCAGGTGGAACAATCACTGAGCAGAATGTCGCTCTTCAAAAACGCCGAAAATTAATGTAGCCTGTTTATTGACGGAACCCAACACCGAAAACAGAGGGATTAACAGCTTAAATACATTTATGTGTTACCGCCACGTGCATTCCTTAGCAATTAGAGTTCATCTTTAACAATAATAAATAGGATTAACACCTTTAACCCTTTCCCTCATATAAACATGCATAACATACCAATTAGTATTTGTAGCAAAAAATAATAATGTGTTCATTAATTGTTTGGTTAGATTAAAGGCACACATACATTACTAATTAGCGTGTGTGTCTTAGAAAAATGTTAATTGTTCGGTTACATTATATGCAGAAATGGAAATTTTCCTCATCACAGGTTTCTCGAACATTATATTTCGTGATAATTAAATTAAAAATAAGTAATAAAAGTATCAATAAAACATTTCATTATTAAAACGATATATATTAGAAGCTTTTTTATTCATGGGGTCGGTTTGACCAGCCAAAATATAATAAGGAGGCCGGTTTGACCAAATTGAGGTCCAGTTTGACTTTTTGGAGGCCGGTTTGACTTGAGGCCGGTTTGACCTGTTTCCGATTTCGCCATTGGAGGTGAGGGGTACCGGGTTTGATCCCCGGTCTAGTTGCATGTTTTTTCACTTTCACCAGTCCTGTTACAGTTGGCGCCCAACTTGAAAATCGGACGCTGTTTAACAGTTTATGCCCATGATTTCTTGTGTAGATCCGATGAAAACCAATCTCAGGGAAAACGGGGGAGTTGGTGTAACAGGCTGCAGGGTATAGGTATGGGTGAAAAACAGTAAGCTGTTCGGATAGCTCAGTCGGTAGTATAAGTGAAGGGTCCCGGGTTCAATCCTCAGTCTGGCTGCATGTTTTTTCACCATGGTGCATGCAGTCCTATTACAGTTGTTTTTGTTCATTTTTTCAGGCCTTATGATTCAGTAACTATAATGTACATGAATTCTATTGAATTAGAGCAAGCTACATGTAAGATCTCACTTGTCCATTAATTAATAACTGCGCAATTGTGTAATTACTAAAAATGTAGTCTGTTATATATGCATGGCATACGCCTCCACTAAAATTGCCAGAACAATTTATTTAGTAATATTTTAGATCTATATACAGTAAAACATCTCTATAACGACCACTAAATTGTGTTAATTGGCATTTAGAGCAGGTGGCTGCTTAAAGCAAGGTGAAAGTAAAACAGAACGCTACTATGGAGCGTTCTGTTTTACTTTGATCTTGCTTTAAGCAGCCACCTGCCTTTAACACAGCTCTTTTTCAACATGTATTACAAACACACTATGTATTTATTTATTTGTCATCAAACATAAAAAATCTACGCCCCCCCCCCCCCCCCCCCCCTTAAAACTTCTAAACCCCCACCCCCACCCCCCACCCCACCCCCCACCCCACCCCACCCCAATCTGAAATCCTGGATCCACACCTGACACATATGTACAAACTATTTATTTTGCTGAAATTATTTCTGCAATGTCATCCAGGGACTGCAGAATTGAAGCAATTTGAAATCCCCAGAGATGATTACAGTATACCATCTAACATCCAATTTCAAGTAGGTACAATGATAATGTTATATATATTTGGTTTATTTCAGATTCAACATGTATTTGACCTATAGTGATCGAAGAAGATAAAATTAGTACTGGAAGCTGAAAATTCTTGAACAAGTGATCAACTTCTAGTGCAGAAAATACAAACAGAGAAATGATTACTAATATTCCTGGGCATTTGGTACTGCTTATATACAGGTACCTTGGTGACATTTCCAACATATTGTCAGCTTCTGCTTCATGTAAATGCTGGCGTGAGGTTCTGCTGAGTAGTAGTAAAATAAAGCTGAAGAAGAGACAGACTATAAGTTTTATATGTAAAACCAGGGGAAAGACTGCAAGTGAACAAGAACTTGAAAATACATTGAAATTTATTAATCACATAGAAACATTGATCTTTGAATGGAGCATATGTCAGAGAGGTAAAATGATGTGCTTGTTTGAGAAACTTGTCACAAGATCAAATGTAAGCGTGAAGCAGATTTGCATAAAACCAAGAAACACATCAATGTGCTTTAAGTCGTGTAAAAAATATCTTGATTCCAATTGTGTTGATAAAGTATCTGACTACAGATTTGCTGAGCTCTTTGTACTGTTACTTAACCATTGTGTAAAGCTTGAAACCCTTGACTTTGGATTTGGATCACATCTAGCTATCCAGCAAAATCACATTGAAGAAACAATTGATAAACTCTCCAGACAAAGCTTGAGCTCATTAAATGTCTGCTATTTTCCATATCAACAGAGAAATACCCATCTACAGCTAGGAAGATTAATTCATTCTAACACTATTTCAACCCTCTGTTTGAATTGGGACAATCATTTTGTAAAACTAATTAGTCAGCTATTAGTCAATGACAGTTCACAAAGCCGACTGCGACAGTTGGTTGTCATTGTTTCATCAGTATCATGTTCCACTTTGTGTTCCTTGGAGTATAATGATTGGGCAAAGCTAACAGATCTTTATTCAAATTTGAAATTGAAGCTTGTTATTGTAGAAGACTGTGATGTTCCAGAGGTGTATAATGAGCTGTGTCATCTTCCATCCAATCTTCCATTGCAAGCCTTGACTTTTATATCTCAAGACCGCTGTGCTGTAGCTTCAACAAATATGCGTCTGTCCCTGAAAGACTATATGAACAGTGTAACAGAAATCTCCATACAGAATGTAGAACTTCAGCGAGAACATGAAACTTCATCCTTTGATTTCCTTTTCACGGATTTTAAATTGGAGAAGTTGCAGCGGCTAGAAATATGTGGATTTTTCATTGAAAATATCACACTTATGAGGATTGTCTTAAAATTTGGAAAACAATTGAAGAACTTGGTCGTTTATCAGGCAGATGTTGTACATGAAAGTACCGTCACTGGGTATCTGATTCCTCTGACAAAGGCTCAGATATATGGTCTTGAAAGAGGTGTGACAGACATGCTTGGAGTGGACTGGAAGTTAGTAAAGACGAGACACATTAACAGGTCCTTCAAAATGAGGGACAGCCCTCTTTCGAATATCCAGTGTGTCCTACAAGATGTTTGTTGTGTAACAGAGTCTTAAATAATATGGAACATTCATGTGTCAAACTTTAACCCATTACTTGAATGTTCATGTAATGATGTCATGAATGATAATTACGTATATAGCTGAATATTTAGCTAACCAGAGCACAAAGTGCTCAGGGTGAGCTTTTGTGATCACCTGATGTCCGTCGTCCATTGGCGTGCCTCGTCCGTCTTCAACGATTTGAACCTTTAAAAATCTTCTCTGTATCTTCAGCTTTCATCTTTGGCACATAGCATTGTCTATATGTCCTCTACAAAAATTATATAAATTATATATGCCCTTGGAGTCAAAATTGGCCCCGCCGAGTGGGTGTCCAGTTTTCAATAGAAATTTTACATATAGTGAAAACATTGAAAATCTTCTCCTCTTATCAACTGATTTTTATAAAGGATTTTTATAATGGCATGTGAACTAAAAATGTTAACGCAATTGTTGAAACTGTAACATCAGGGTCCATGCTTATAAAGCTTTTTAGTTGAGTCTGGGTTTATTTCAAGCTTTTGATTGGTCAGATTTGAGCCAAAGGCTCAAATCTGACCAATCAAAAGCTTGAGAACGAACTCAGACTCAACTAAAAAGTTTTATAAGCATGGTTACAGGTCTAATTATTTCATTAACCCTTTCCCTGTTCTATGTTTATTCCTAATTTCAATACCACGGACAAACTAGTTATAATGAAATATGGAAAGTGAAATACTGTAGCCATTTTAGAAAGTTAAAACACAGGAGCTGTCTGATCTGGGTCTAGTCTGTTTGCATATGCGTGGAAACATGTTTATATGAGGGAAAGGGTTAAGCAAACAGAGAAGACCTTACTTAGACAGGAGCCATCTCATTTAGGTACATCCTGTGTGAAAAGAGCGCTTTATAAAAGTGGTTTGATAAATAAATAAATAAATATTCTGTTTGCAAATGCTTCAGAATGTGCCTCTGTCAGGCAAAAGTGTAATTAGGTTACCATTGACAATTGATTAAGTGTTTCCCTAATGAATATTCATATGATAATAATAATGTTAGCTGACTTTTTAGAATGTTATATGTACACAGTAGAAACTTTAGCATCGTATCTATATAGCATTCCATAGGTGACCAGAATATACCTTATTACAGGAGCCTTCAGATATTATTTTTTTTTATGAAAAATAAATTATAAAAAGTATTTTTTATCTTTTTCTCATTGAAAAGCTTTTTAACACCATTGCAAACAGAGTAGTCATATGATCAGGTCAGATAACTCCTGTGGGAGTCAATGTATATGTGATCAGATCAGATAACTCCTGTGGGAGTCAATGTATATGTGATCAGATCAGATAACTCCTGTGGGAGTCATGTGATCAGATCAGATAACTCCTGTGGGAGACATGTATATGTGATCAGATCAGATAACTCCTGTGGGAGTCAATGTATATGTGATCAGGTCAGATAACTCCTTTGGGAGTCAATGTTTATTTGATCAAGTCAGATAACTCCTGTGGGAGTCAATGTATATGTGATCAGATCAGATAACTCCTGTGGGAGTCAATGTATATGTGATCAGGTCAGATAACTCCTTTGGGAGTCAATGTTTATTTGATCAAGTCAGATAACTCCTGTGGGAGTCAATGTATATGTGATCAGATCAGATAACTCCTGTGGGAGTCAATGTATATGTGATCAAGTCAGATAACTCCTGTGGGAGTCAATGTATATGTGATCAGATCAGATAACTCCTGTGGGAGTCAATGCATATGTGATCAAGTCAGATAACTCCTGTGGGAGTCAATGTATATGTCATTGTGATCAGATCAGATAACTCCTGTGGGAGTCAATGTGTATGTGATCAGATCAGATAACTCCTGCTGGAGTCCTGCTCTGTTTGCTTATGAAATTATATAAATCTGATTCTCAGTTTCTGTAGTTTCTGCTATGGGTAACAAAACTAATAATTCATGTGTTCATAATTATGCCACACTGAGAATTGTTATAATGAATATTCATGAAGTCATTAATCATTGTGTAAATATTAATGAGGTAAAGGAACTTAATCCTTTACATGTTCAATATTCATGTAAGAAATAATGACATCATGAATATTAATTTAATATATTAAACTTTATAATGCCAATTTTTAGCTCACCAGAGCACAAAGTGCTCAAGGTGAGCTTTTGTGATCACCTGGTGTCCAGCATGCATTGTGTCATGCATCGCCAACAATTAGAACCTTTAAAAATCTTCTTCTCTGAATCTACAGGGTTCTCAGCTTTCATCTTTGGCACATAGCATCATGTTCAGGTCCTCTACAAAAGTTATATAAATTATGCCCCTTGAGTTAAAATGTGCCCCACCCCAGGGCTGGCCAGTTTTCAATTGAAACATACAGTGAAAACTTTGAAAATCTTCTCCTGAAACTGGAAGGTTCTCAGCTTTTATATTTGGCACATAGCATTATGTTCTGGTCCTCTACAAAAGTTATATAAATTATGCCCGTAGAATCAAAACTGGCCCGCCTCTATAGAAACATATAGTACGTGAAAACTTTGAAAATCTTCTCTTCTATGTTGGACTCAACGATGTGCAGAGCGTTCGATTCAGGCACATGGGTCAAAGGTTAAGGTCACAGTTCAAGGTCAATTGTTTATAGCCACACCCTTTGTGTCCGCTCCATATCTCTTAAACCCTTGGAAGGATTTCAAAATGCTGTGGCACAAATGTTCTCCATATAACAAGGCAATGTGCAGACAGCAGGATTCAGGCATTCTTCAAAGGTCAAGGTCACAGTTCAAGGTCAAATGTTTTAGCCATAATTTTCATTTCTGCTCCACATCCGTATAACCCTTGGAAGGATTCCAAAATGCTGTTGCACAAATGTTCTCCTTAACAAGCCAATGTGCAGACAGCAGGATTTAGGCACATGTATCAAAGGTCAAGGTCACAATTCAAGGTCATGGTCACAATTCAAGGTCAATTATTCACACTTTCTTGTCCGGACGATAACTTATACATTTAATTGACACTTGATACATCGACAGAGCATGATGCGAGGAAGTGGCCTGCATAAGGGCCATAACTCTGGCTTCAATAATTTTGGAGTTATTGCCCTTTGTTACATTTTTGTCCGATCAATAACTCCTGCTCTACTGATACTATTGGAATGACAATTCATGTATGGAAAGAGCATGATGGAAGGAAGTGTTATGCACAAGTATCATAACGCTGGCTCCAGTAATAATGGAGTTATTGCCTCCTATTAAGGGACTTTGAAATTTTTACATGGAAATTTTGTCCGCAAGATTATTCCAAAACCTTTAATTGGATATTCATTAATTTTCAAGGGATTGATAAGCATCATGCCTAGTTGTGCATATCTTATTCCTGTTCCGGTTTGATGATTTTCTGCAGAGTTATGGGACTTTGTAATTTTTACATGGACAATTTTGTATGCGGGGTTTCCCAAAAAAAGCTTTTATTGGATATTCATGAAACTTCATAGAATTAATCAGCACCATGCCTAGTTGTGCACAGTTTATTTATTTTTTTATTCATTTGATGATTTTCTTCAGATTTGTGGGGGAGACATCAGTTTTTGTATTAAAAACAATTCTAGCTTGGGCATAGCAAGGTCCTCTACCTGTTCAGGTCCTCTACAAAAGATATTTAAATTATGGCCCTGGGGTCAAAATTGGCCCTGCCCCAGGTGCAAATCTTCTCCGACGAAACTGGAAGGTTCTCAGCTTTCGTATATGGCACATAGCATCAAGTTCAGGTCCTCTACAAAAGTTATATAAATTATGCCCATGGGTCAAAATTGGTGCCGCCCAAGGAGTGGCCAGTTTTCAATAGAAACATTTAATGAAAACTTTGAAATCTTCTCTGAAACATGAAGGTTCTCAGCTTTCATATTTGGCACATATCATCATGTTCAGGTCCTCTACAAAAGTTATATGCATCTGGGGTCAAAATTGGCCCCGCCCCAGGGACTGCCAGTTTTCAATAGAAACATATAGTGGTTACTTTAAAATCTTCTCTGAAACTGGAAGGTTCTCAGCTTTTATATTTGGCACATAGCATTATGTTCTGGTCCTCTACAAAAGTTATATAAATTATGCCCGTAGAATCAAAACTGGCCCGCCTCTATAGAAACATATAGTACGTGAAAACTTTGAAAATCTTCTCTTCTATGTTGGACTCAACGATGTGCAGAGCGTTCGATTCAGGCACATGGGTCAAAGGTTAAGGTCACAGTTCAAGGTCAATTGTTTATAGCCACACCCTTTGTGTCCGCTCCATATCTCTTAAACCCTTGGAAGGATTTCAAAATGCTGTGGCACAAATGTTCTCCATATAACAAGGCAATGTGCAGACAGCAGGATTCAGGCATTCTTCAAAGGTCAAGGTCACAGTTCAAGGTCAAATGTTTTAGCCATAATTTTCATTTCTGCTCCACATCCGTATAACCCTTGGAAGGATTCCAAAATGCTGTTGCACAAATGTTCTCCTTAACAAGCCAATGTGCAGACAGCAGGATTTAGGCACATGTATCAAAGGTCAAGGTCACAATTCAAGGTCATGGTCACAATTCAAGGTCAATTATTCACACTTTCTTGTCCGGACGAAAACTTATACATGGCTGATGCCATTTAATTGACACTTGATACATCGACAGAGCATGATGCGAGGAAGTGGCCTGCATAAGGGCCATAACTCTGGCTTCAATAATTTTGGAGTTATTGCCCTTTGTTACATTTTTGTCCGATCAATAACTCCTGCTCTACTGATACTATTGGAATGACAATTCATGTATGGAAAGAGCATGATGGAAGGAAGTGTTATGCACAAGTATCATAACGCTGGCTCCAGTAATAATGGAGTTATTGCCTCCTATTAAGGGACTTTGAAATTTTTACATGGAAATTTTGTCCGCAAGATTATTCCAAAACCTTTAATTGGATATTCATTAATTTTCAAGGGATTGATAAGCATCATGCCTAGTTGTGCATATCTTATTCCTGTTCCGGTTTGATGATTTTCTGCAGAGTTATGGGACTTTGTAATTTTTACATGGACAATTTTGTATGCGGGGTTTCCCAAAAAAAGCTTTTATTGGATATTCATGAAACTTCATAGAATTAATCAGCACCATGCCTAGTTGTGCACAGTTTATTTATTTTTTTATTCATTTGATGATTTTCTTCAGATTTGTGGGGGGAGACATCAGTTTTTGTATTAAAAACAATTCTAGCTTGGGCATAGCAAGGTCCTCTACCTGTTCAGGTCCTCTACAAAAGATATTTAAATTATGGCCCTGGGGTCAAAATTGGCCCTGCCCCAGGTGCAAATCTTCTCCGACGAAACTGGAAGGTTCTCAGCTTTCGTATATGGCACATAGCATCAAGTTCAGGTCCTCTACAAAAGTTATATAAATTATGCCCATGGGTCAAAATTGGTGCCGCCCAAGGAGTGGCCAGTTTTCAATAGAAACATTTAATGAAAACTTTGAAATCTTCTCTGAAACATGAAGGTTCTCAGCTTTCATATTTGGCACATATCATCATGTTCAGGTCCTCTACAAAAGTTATATGCATCTGGGGTCAAAATTGGCCCCGCCCCAGGGACTGCCAGTTTTCAATAGAAACATATAGTGGTTACTTTAAAATCTTCTCTGAAACTGGAAGGTTCTCAGCTTTCGTATTTGGCACATAGCATCATTTTCAGGTCCTCTACAAAAGTTATATAAACTAGAGGTTTGTTTTTGTCACAAAAACAGATGTCTCCCCCTTCTATCCTCTTTCCAATACACAAGTGTAATGTCTGTAACTCCAAAGTTATTAGGGTATAATTTTAAGTCATCAGGGGAAATAACTCCAATGTTATCAGGGGAGACAATTCAAAACCCCCAGATGCACAACAACTCATGTTAGTCAACATTCCTATGCAGTTTGATCACGCTAGCCCTAGGGGTTTCAGAGATACCCGGGACACAAAGTTTGTCTAAATTTAAGTCGTCAATAACTGCAAAGTTATAAGGGGGTGACTCTAGCCCTAATGGTTTCAGAGATATGCACGCCACTAAGTATTGTCCACTTTTAAGTCATCAGGGGCAGTAACCCCAAAGTTAACAGGGGGAGACAATTAAAAAAACACCAGGTGCACAACAACTCATGCTGGTCAACATTCCTGTGAAGCCCTACTGGTTTCTGAGATACGCGTGACACAAAGTTTCTCTAAATTAAAATGTTCATATTAGGGGCAATATCTCAACAATTATCAGGGGGAGACAATTCAAAAACCAAGGTGCACAACAACTCATGCTGGTCAACATTTCTGTGAAGTTTGGTGACTCTAGCCCTAGTGGTTTCAAAGATATGCATGACGCAAAGTTTCTCTAATTTTAAGTAATCATATCCGGGGAAATAACTCAACAATTATCAGGGGGAGACAATTCAAAAACCAAGGTGCACAACAACTTATGCTGGTCAACATTCCTGTGAAGTTTGATGACTAGCCCTAGTGGTTTCAGAGATATGCATGACACTAAGTAAAATTTATCTAATTTTAAGTCATCAGGGGCAGTAACTCCAAAGTTAACAGAGGAGACAATTAAAAAAACCATGTGCGCAACAGCTCATGCTAACGAACAATCCTGTGAAGTTTGGCGACTCTAGCCCTATTGGTTTCAGAGATAGGCGCGACACAATGTTTGTCTAAATTGAGGTGTTCATATCAGGGGTAATAACTCAACAATGATCAGGGGGAGATAATTCAAAAACCCTAGGTGCACAACAACTCATGCTGGTGAACATTCCTGTGAAGTTTGTCTCTAGTCCTAGCGGTTTCAGAGATACGCGCGACACAAACATTTTCTGATTTTAAGTCATCAGGGGCAATATCTCCAAAGTTATCAGGGGAGACCATTCAAACACCAGGTGCACAACAACTCATGGTGGTCAACATTCCTGTGAAGTTTGGTGACTCTAGCCCTACTGGTTTCAGAGATACGCGCGACACAAGTTTGTGACGGACAGACAGACAGACAACTCTGGCAAAAACAGTTTGTCTCCCCATAAATGGGGGAAACATAATTATGTCCTTTGGTCAAAATTGGACCCACCCAATGAGTGACCAGTTTTCAATAGAAACATATCGTGAAAACATATCGTGAAGCTTCTCAACTTTCATATTTGGCACAGAGCATCATGTTCAGGTCCTCTACAAAAGTTATATAGATTATGCCCCTTTGGTCAAAATTGACACTGCCCAAGGGGTGGCCAGTTTTCTAAAGAAACATGCCTTTGCAAACAAGATAGACCCAAATCAGACGGTCATTCTCTGATCTGTTTGGTTTTAGGATAATACAGACCTGATTCTAAACTTTGTCTACTTTGGCAAACATTTCATGTGTTGAAATGGCATTTTAAAATGCCATCATTATTTTTTCATGAATATTCATCGAGTTGTAATGTGCACCATCGGCAATCCCTGGCGGTCTGCCAGTAGCCACACAGACTGTTGCTTAACTTTGCAACATTTCCAAGCACTTAAACCACGTCGCCAAAGAGCTAGCCCCCCCGGCAAGGAGAGTTTATATTACATGTACTTAAAATATGAAAGCTGAGAACCTTCCAGTTTCAGAGGAGAAGATTACTTAACAGCATCGCTGTTACATTACTTTACCTCCGAGAAATCTTGACCCAATATTTGGCCTGGGAAACAACAGTGGGTAAAGCAATTCCAGTCTGGCAATTGCCTTCATCCCGCCGCTGCCACCAATTGTAACATGCACCGTCGGCAATCCCTGGCAGCCAGCCAGTAGCCACACAGGCTGTTGCTTAACTTTGCAACAGGTCCAAGCACTTAAACCATGTCGCCAAAGAGCTGACTCTGCGGCAAGGAGAGTTTAAAGTGCTTATACATGTATACCTAACAGCATCGTAATGCATTGTAAAGGGTTATATATGGTACATCATTGAGTAGATACCCTAACTAGGTTGGCTATTTTGGCTACCAGTAACACGTAGACTAACATCACCTGTTGTTGAAAACAGCCTGACATCTTGCACTTAGACAGCCAGTGTGTGGACACTGCTTTTGGTTTAATAGGACACTGACATGAATGAGGCTTATATATGAAATGCTGGAAATGCATTTGTACATCCATATGAATACTGGTTCAGGGTTGCCACAAACTACAGGAAACAAAATTCCCTGACATTTCCCTGACAAAATTTCAAACTTCCCTGAAACATTACATCGCGAAATTTTGTCTTTCTGTCATAATTTCTCTAAAAATTTATATATTTTTTTTTAAAATATATAACCTTCATTCTCATGTTTTCAAAATTCCTTGACAATTCCTGACATTTGCCTATACTTTTCCTGACTTTTCCCAGAAGCATGGCAACCTTGTGGTTAATTGTTAACCCTACGCCTGTGGTAAAACTGATGTCTGCTCACTCTTATCTGCTTCAATGTTTACTTTTGATTTTTTAACTCTTTCGGTGCCAATGTCGCACCATTGAAAACAGTGCAGTCCCAGGTCAGATGCCGCCTTTTTAAGGCGGCATCTGACCTGGGACTTCAGTTTTCTGTATTATTTTAGCTCAAGCCTACAGGTTTTTAAGAACAAATGTTTTACTAATATACCTTTATTATTTAGTTTAGACTTATATTTAATATGAAATTATTATTGCAGACGACACTTTTAAATTTGGCGCCAAAAGAGTTAAAAACGTTTGAGAAAATGTAAATGAGTGTCAAACAACACGGATCCTGATGAGAAGCTAAATTACTTGGCATCTCCTCTGGATCTATGCTGTTTGCAAATGCCAGTCAGGTCAAAAGGGTTAAGATTTAATATCAGTGTTTTGTGTTGTTGAACAGTCCCTGATATCTGACAATAAACTGTAACTTTCAAGCAGTTGGCTTTTCTGTTGATATTTTGGTCATTTCAATGCATACATGTTTGCCCTTCAGTGATCGGGAAAAGAAATTACACGTATCCTTATATGAGCCTTACAGAGAACTTTACAAACAATTATGTGACATTTTCAAATTCCCATGCAACATTTTCCTATAAAATAGTTTCAGTGAAAATCCCGTCAATGTGACTTTATTAGACAGCTCCTACATATCTGAGTCTCATCTGTTTGCAAAATTTGTGTTTGTGTAAAATGGTGAAGTTATCTAGTAACGGGTTAACTCATTCTCTCATAGGCAATTCTAGATCTATGATAACACATGGTCTATATCTTGATCCAACCTCTTTGCATACGTATATCCAAGGTCAAGGTCGCACAATTGGACTTCTTAGAATTTGCGTTTAGCATTTGCTTTTAGCAAATATGTTAACTTCAAAAATCTCTAACTCAAATTCTTCTTGGTGGATCCTTCTCAAATTTCACCACAATGTTTATCTGGACATGCTGCAGTAGCATGGGTGTGTCCGGGTACGTATATCTAAGGTCAATGTTGCACAATTGGACTTAGAATTTGCGTTAAGCAGTTACGCCAATAAACTACATACTAGTAAACTTCTTTAATTTACAGTTGTTAATTTACAGTTGTTCTACAGATCATTTTTCTAGCGTGATAATGTCAAATCTGCTAGATGATATTCTTTCTGGCAGGGTGATAAGGGCTCCAAAAGAATCGAAGTAAGCCGATTAGCGGCCAGATGCTTTTGTTTGCGCGTTAACCTGTCAGAGAGGTCAGATGGCTCATTAGTATGCGTACTCTTTTATTTTAAGAGAGTTCTAGTTTAGATTTTGGATAGACAAATTTGAAATTTTGTGTTAAATTACGAACGGCAATACATCGGCGTCAAAAATTTAGTTTATTTTACTAGGTGGCACCCGCCACCATTTTCTTCTGTGTTCGGAATTTCGACACACATACATTTGAAAAAATACTTCTACAAAACTCGGTTTTGATCTCCATAATGGACATTTACTTGAATACTTAAATTGTACAGATGAGCTTTGCAACTGTGTTTTATTATCCATTCGGAACTATTCTAAATACAATACAGAAACTTCAAACTTCATTTCTTCATGTCGGACTCATTTCATATCTATATACATGTACTTCAATTCGGACACTATACATCAAACATCTACCTGGTAACAGTTGTTCTTCTATTCTACAAACGTTTTCAACAGTCATACATAGTCATCGTTACTACGTTAGTAAATACCGATATGTTAACCTCAATTTATGTTGAACAAGGCCTCGACGGGCGTATATTGTGCTCTCTAGTAAAGGGTTATCATTCCCTCATAAGCTATGTTTAGATCCAACCTCTGAATAAATATACTGAAAAGGCGCATTTAGTAGAAAATAGGTAAATTTATTTTATAAGTGTATAGTTTTGAAACCATTGTGATAAATAGAGCACTTGCTCCTATGGAGAAAAGGTTACCGGACGTTTCGCTATCCTGACCTTTTCGCTAGTCATTTCGCTACCCATCGGAAAGTCATTTCGCTACCCTGACCATTTAGCAACCTGTACGTTTCGCTACCTGTCGAATTTAATAGGAAAAACAATATTGTTGCGGCGGTGATTAGTGATTTGAGAGTCGAAATTATCAACATAGAATAAATATTTATATTCAGATATAAAAAAAAAAGAAGAGTTTTAAAAACAAACTCTCGTCGGCTTTATTTGTAAAACTTCACATATTCGCTTAATTTTCAGAAATGTTGAATGTTGTAAAACTTCACACGTTCGCTTAATTGTTTTAGCAATGTTGAATGTTGAAAGTTATTGTCAAAGATCTTGGATCCGGATGAGGCATAGATTTAAGTCTTTTGGCGCCATATTCAAAAGTGTTATCCGCAATAATAATTTCATATTATATAATAATTAACTAAATACTAAAGATATATTACATGTAATAAAACATTTGTTTTTGAAAATTTGTATGCTTGGGCTAAAATAATACAGAAAACAGTGAAGTCCCAGGTCAGATTCCGCCTTGAAAAGGCAGCATCTCACCTGGGACTGCACTGTTTTCAATGGTGCCAACAGGCGACATTGGCGCCGAAAGAATTAAATGATGTATCATCCGGATCGAGGAGGCTAAGGTTTAAGGCAGGTAAAGATTAAAATTATAATATAATTTCTACACCAACATCATACATTATTTCGATCGGGATTTGGACTGTTTGTGAAAGCTAGACATAATGATAATAATAAAAGAAGTAATGACGATAAGAACAACAGAAATAGTATAATTAATAAAATGTATATATATATAATACACGTGCCATTATCAGTGCCTCTGTGATATTGCTGATAGAATAAAGTCACCCGCTGCTTTCGTATTAATACGTGCCAATTAAAAGTGTCTGCCTCGAGATCACAGGTACCACCGATAAGCCGATAACATTGGCATGTATACCGGTATGTGACACTGATTGAATTAACAAATACATGCATTGCAATATGTGTGCGTCACTGCATTTGCAGAAATAGTAAACCCAGATCAGATGGCCTCTGTAGGAGCTGTCTGATCATGGTCTGCTCTGTTTGCTTTTGACCTGAGATAGATTTGATTCCACAGTTTTTATACGCCCATTTGAAAAAAGGGAAGCATTATGGAATGGCGCTGTCTCTCTGTATGTCTGCCTTAGACTTATGGCCATTGACCATGACCTTAGTCTCTCTGTATGTCAGCCTTAGACACCTTGACAATTACAACATCCTCAAGGACTGTCAACGTGGGTTTCGTGCAAGACGAAGCTGTGCAACTCAACTGCTCACACTTGTGCATGAGTTAGCTTCTGCATTTGACAAGAGGACGCAAGTTGATTTAATCATCTTAGATTTCTCAAAGGCCTTTGACAGGGTACCTCACCAACGCCTCTTTAAGAAGTTGTGCCATTATGGGATCCGTAACTCTACACTACAGTTTCTTCTTTTCTGAGTGACCGGACCCAGCAAGTTCTTGCAGAAGGGCAAGCATCAGAAAGAGTTCCTTCAGCAGCGGCGTCCCGCATGGGTCTGTCCTCGGGCCGCTCCTTTTTGTTTTTATCTTTATCAACAATCTGCCCGAGATAGTCTCATCACCTACCAGACTTTTTGCAGATGATTGCATCCTTTATAGGCACATCAGGTCAAAGGAGGACCAAGTAATCCTACAGAAGGACCTAGACTGCCTAGCCAAGTGGGAAGCCAGATGGGGGTGGACTTTCACACACAAAGGTGCAACGTGTTGAGGGTCACAGGGTGCAGGAACCTATTAAAACTGACTACACCCTGAAAGGCACTGTGCCAACAACAAGTACTTGGGAGTGGAGATGCAGGCAGACATGGGGTGGGATAATCATATCAACAAGAGGACCAAGAAGGCCAACAGTGTCCTGGGTTTTTTGAAGCGAAACCTCCCAAACACCAGTGAGCACACCAGGATCATGGCATATCAGTCATTAGTACGTCCACACACAGACTGCTTTGCTACAGTGTGGAGCCCTTACCATCGCAACCAGATCCATAGTCTGGAAATTGTACAGCGCAGGGCAGCCAGATTCGTAACTAGGCGATATCGGAACACTAGTAGTATCACAGATATGCTGGAACATCTGGGGTGGGAGACTTTAGAGTTGAGGCGACAGAAACAGCAGCTGACTCTATTCTACAAGATAGTGAATAATGAACTCGACATACCAGCTAACACCTTTCTCAGTAAAGCCAGATTCACACACAGAGCACCGCACATCCTACGTTTCCAGCAGTATCATACCACTAGTCTACCAACGTCTACAAGTTTAGTTTCTTCCTGAGGACCATTCCAGTATGGAACAAACTATCAGCTGCAGCAGCTGGCATCATTCAGGAAGGAGCTGACCAAGCTGACTTTCTAAGGGCTTTCTCCATTAAGTCACACAGTATAGTCACGTGAAGGGTGTTGAGCTATGCCAGCGGAGACTTCGTGTGTCCTGGTACCGCCACGGAAGCTGGATTGACCAACTGCCCTTATGACCGAAACGTGACTGAACACCTATTTTCTTTTTCTGCATTTTGCTATGTGAGCATTATCTCCATTTCTTGACCGAACTCTTTATATCTTAATACTATCCTTCTCTTTTTCAGTTTAAGTGCACCGTCAAAGAAATGTCAATCATGACAGTTTTATGTACCATGTAGATGTAGATGTATGTCTGTAACATCTCTATTCTGCTTCGTGGATCCTTCTCAAATTTCACCACAATGTTTATCTGGACATGCTACAGTAGCATGGGTGTGTCCCGGTATGTATATCCACGGTCAAGGTCGCCCAATTGGATTTAGAATTTGCGTTTAGCATTTGCATTTAGCAAATATTTTAACCTCAACTTATGTTGAACAAGGCCTCGACGGGCGTATATCGTGTCCACTGGCACTCTTGTTGTCAAAGCAATAAAACACCCTTGAAATGTTTACATCATAAAACTTCAGCTATATTAATAAATATTCATGATGTTATTATTTCTCACATGAATATTCAGCAGGGAAAAGGTTAACCATTCAAACACTATACATATTTTGATCCTGGTGAGATGGCAAGTTACCAGACATCTCATTTGGATACAGTCGCTTTGTAGACGTCTTAGGGTGACATATAGCTTAGCTTATATTTACTCCATAAATATGTGAGAAATAATGACGTCATGAATATTGATTAGTTTAATATCTATAATGGCATATGAACAAGAAAGTGTTGGCCTAGGTAAAAACTAGAATGATTCAGATCTGTATAATTCCATATGGAAACGGAAGCTAGCCATCTGATCTGTGTCTACTCTATCTGCAAGTTGTTAAAAGCCGTATTTAAGGATTAAATGGTTAAAAAAGTAAATATTATTTTAGATGTTAATGATATGGCTTTGTCAGTATTGCGTGTATTTGGTTAGGTAGCTGTTTTGGGTACTTGCTAAACCCTTTATTTCATGAATATCAATGTAAGAAATACTATTATAATATTAATTAGATGAATTTTATAATTATACCATGAACAAGGAAAGTGTTTACCATGCGTAGAAACAAAAAAAAACAGGTCTATATTATTCTCTAAGCAAACATGACAGGCTCGATCTTGGACCATCTGGGACCTACTCTGTTGCGTCAAAATGTGTCTCTGTAATGTAAAGGGTTGAAGAGATTTCAGTTTCAGGATAAAATCGAAAATGCACACTTACTGAAGTGAATCGCATGGGATTTAATAATGCCTGTACATGTATTTACTTCGTGACAGTATAGACCATGATTAGTTATTACATCAAAATTTATCAGAATATATGCTCACAGTGTGTGGTGAAAATTGAAAAAAAAATATAATTGATTTTTTCTATATGTAAAAAAGCAATGTAAACCCTACTCAGATACTCTGTTTCAAATGATTTGACTCCTGTTGGAATTCTAGATCTACATGTTTGTGAAATAATATAAATATGATTGTAAAGTTTCTGCTTTTGTCAAAAATCCTCTTGATCATAATGCCACAATAAAGAAATCATCTAACTGATACCCAAAAATTCTTTATTTTTACATGCATTTCCACCAGTTGAGGAGTTACGTCTCTGGGTAATTATTTAAAAATGATTCAGGAAATTATATAATTGTGACAATGAGCTGGTCCAGATGTTCAAATGGAACATGAAACTAATAAATCATGCCATGGTATTTCTATGCAAGGCAGATGTCTATATGCAATAATTAAGGTTGTGATACTAATGTATATACTTAAATGCATCGATATATTCCTTTATTATGATGGTCAAAATTGCGCAAGTCTGGTGTATTTGTCACGAAATTTTGAAAACCATAAATCACCGTTAGCATTGGAATACTTTGGGATTTATCAGCCTTATCTTATTGCACAACCAATCGTAACTACTCGCCGTATTCCGTCAGAGGTCTTATATCGATAGAAATAGCCGAGGTGTTCCGAGTGATTGCACAACATTGGCAAAACGAAACTACAGTAAGGAGTGTACTGTTATTTAACCTTGGATCTTGTCCATTAGTGTTATTCAGACCACATGCATGCAACACGATGGACGAATCTTTGAAACACCACAATCCCAACCCGGTACTCACAGCGAATCCATTATCCAAGCTCTTCTTTTGGTAAGTGTTATATGGCACGCTTTTCGAGGTTTCTTCTCGCGCAAGCAGATTGACCATCGGCACTTGTTATGCAATACAACACTCTCTCAACTTTGAGAATTATGTGTTGTCACTATTCTGGCTCAGTTGTGAACAACGCGTAAACTTTTATAAATATTTCAGTTTTTTACTTTGACAGAAGTTGTAGAATCATATCTATGTTATTCCATTTGTTCTAAATCAGAGTTGATTTAAATGAATTTACTTTTAAAAGAAAACACAGCAGACCTTGGCAAGACGACTAATGACATAACTTCATAAGAGCCATCTAATACGGATCTGCTCTGTTTTCTGAATTATATAGATCTGATTGTACAGTTATTCACAAAGCCCAACAATCAAGTGTCTATGGCATTATAAATATTCTGGTGATCAGTGCTCATGATGTCATGTTTTCTTACATGAATTTGGTACATATGACCAGGGGTGGCAAAATCAAACGTCCGTATTGTCCGTGCCAAAGCCATAACGGACAAGTGAAATTTTATAGGTTTTTGTTATTAATTCATCATACGGACAAGTAGAAAATAGCTTTTGACGAAAACGGACAAGTCATCCAAAATTAGATTTCGCCACCCCTGATATATGTGTACTCTAAATGGTGATATCAAGCTACTTTCGGTTTTAACGATATCCCGGATGTAAGACGGCACCTGTCACAAAATTAGCATGCTGTCTTACGTCTCATTAATGAGTCTCATTAATGAGACTAATGCAGACCTGTACATAAAACAATGTCTCAATCTAGACTTATACCAACTCAAAGACATGAATAATAATTTCCATTAACTGTCGCTGTGCGACATTGCCCCAGATCTCGAGTGGGATTGGTACTTTATTGGAAGAAGAAGAAGGACTTGGGATTCATAAAAAATGAATGAATGAATGTTTACCCTTACAGTTACTATGCTTTTGCAAACAGTAGATCAGATCAGGTGGCTCCTATAGGACCTGTCTAGCTGCTCTGACATCTGTTTGCTTATTGAAATACTACAGATATGGTTATACTGTTTATATTGTGGCCAAAAATTCTGGAGTCCATGTGCCATTCGAAAAGAAAAAAAATCTAACGCAGCTGGGTAGTTATTGCAGTGAATTAGTTGATAGGCTTTACTGTGTGGCTTGGTAGCTCAGTCGGTAGGATGTTGGCATGGTAAGCCAGAGGCCCTGGGTTTGAGTCCCAGTCGAGGCACAAATTTTTAACCATGTTACATTTGGCACCCAACGGGGGACTGTGACTGTATGGGCCCCGAGTTTGATTCCCAGTTTTTCTCATACCCATAGAAATTCCATAGAAATTCGGGACGAATTTCAACTTGCTGGGGGAGTATGTCACAATATGTAGGTTTATTATCACTTGTTCGGCCTTGCTGTACAAGCGCCCTTTTATGGTGATGTTGTAGAGTGCATGACTGCGAACCTGGCAAACAGGGTTCGATCCTTGGTCTGAGCGGGTATGTTTCTTTATCAGAACACCCGGTTACATTAACATTTATGGTGTAAATATTTCTTACATAAATATTCATATAGTAAAGGGTTTCGTTGCTGAATTTTCATTACCATGCCTGGCAGAAACTGTAATAGTATTACACTATTGGCAGATCTATAGATATATAGATAGATAGATCTATATTATTTCATTAACCCGTTCCTTCATATAAACACCTTTTTATGCATTTGCAAACAGAGTAGACCCAGATCAGATGGCTCCTATAGACCGTCTGATCAGAGTCTGTTCTGTTTTCTAATGGAATTCAATAAATCTGTGTCTTAAGTTTCTGAAATGGCTACAATGTTTCACCTTCCAAATTTCATTATAACTATTTTGTTCATGAATATATTCAGCAGTTATTGAAATTTGGAACACATATAGAACAGGGAAAGGATTAAGCAAACACTTTGGTCAAATCTTATTCTTAGGAAGAGCAAGAATCAGACATGTTGGAGTCATTGATAGCATGGTTCGATACTAAGCTGATATTAAAGCCACTTTATGCATATCCAATTCTGTATCAAGCTAAGAACTCCTCTCGGTACTCCTCTTATCTAGCTCTCTGTTCAACACTTTGTGTTTGCATAAATTACATGCAAGACAAAAATTAATTGTTGTCTTCTACAAAATCCTTCAAAATGGACTTTCTCTATTTTTATGTCCCCGTTGACGATACTCAGGGGGTATTATGTTTTGCACCTGTCTGTCCGTCTGTCCGTGTGTCACGCTTTTATGTGTAGTTGATTGTCACATTTTTTTCATTCTCTTATATCTCGCTGTAAACCACTATAGCTATTGGCATGGAACTGCATATACACATTAAACACCATCCATACTTTCATTGCGCACCCAGTCCATGCTGTCCGCAAGCCCAATGTCTCAAATAACTTAGGAATTATATGTACAGCTAGGCAAGCATCACCATGGGGGCATCGCTGTGTCTTACAGACACAATTTTCTAGTTTTACAAATCAGTTAATCTGTGTTCATAATGTTACAAAGTTTGGATCCTGATGAGATGTTAAGTGACTCTGAATCTTATCTTGATCCAAACTGTTTACTGTTTAGATAATTATGAATTTGCTGTTATTGTGCAAAGAATTAAAAGTGCAAGACTGTTCTTGTGGATTGTTGTTACAAGGCAATAGTAACTACATTATTTAACCCTTTCCTCCATAAATTCACATTTCTACGCCTCTGTAATAGTCCCTTCTTGAAACCATTGTGATAAATAGAGCATTTGCTCCATAGGAGCAAATGCTCTATTTATCACAATGGTTTCAATACTACATTATTCTAACATTTTCCTTTTCTCTACTAAATGCTCCGTTTGGGTAGATTCATTCAAAGAGATTGGGTCTAAAAATAGCCTGTTGGATATTCATGTACGATGAATATTTATTAGCTGAATTTTTAAAATAGCATATGCTTGCATATCCACAATTTTAATTTGTTTGATATTGGTAGAAACTGTAGTCAGATCTATTACAATTTCATAAGCAAACAGAGCAGACCCTGATCAGCTGGCGCCTACAAGAGCTATCTGATTGGGGTCTACTTTGTTTGCAAAGGCTCAAAATGGCTTTTATTAAAAATAAAGGGTTAACCGAAGTCTTTATAAGCATTGAGAATAATTGTTTTTGTGTAAATTGATATTAGCATTCATTTTTATTGAAAGAGGACTTAACCCTTTCCCTCATATAAACGTGTTTTCACGCATTTGCAAACAGAGTAGACCCAGATCAGACGGCTCCTAGAGGAACATCTTGAAAAAATGTTTCTTTACTTTCTGAAATGGTGACAAAGTTCCACTTTCCATATGGCATTCTAACTAGTTTGTCCATGAATATTCAGTAGGTACTGAAATTTGGACTAAAACATAGAACAGGGAAAGAGTTAAAGTGTCACACTGTTTGGACAGTGTGGTTACTTGGTGTCTCATCCAGATCCAGACTGTTTGCAAAGATCATCATGAGCTCATCTGACAGATTGTAATTAACCCTTAACTCTGTGAATACGCCTTTCTACACCTTTGCAAATAGAGTAGACTCTGATCAGTTAGCTCATGTAGGAGCGGTCTGATCAGGTTCTGCTCTGCTGGCATATGATATAGATATACATGTAATGGCGAAAAGTTCCTGTTTCCATGAGCTATTATTATATATACAATCTCATTAATATTCATGATGTCACATACATGGAGTAAATGGTTTCACACCCAATCCTATATATGTTAATTGTCTGTATATTGTTATAGAGTTCAGTTTTTGTGTATATTGTTATAGAGTTCAGTTTTTGTGTATATTGTTATAGAGATCAGTTTTTGTGTATATTGTTATAGAGATCAGTTTTTGTGTATATTGTTATAGAGTTCAGTTTTTGTGTATATTGTTATTTAATTCAGTTGTTGAATTTTGCAGGTGGTTAAATCCATTGTTCAAGAAAGGCTATGTTGGGCAGCTGGAAGTTGAGGATTTGTACAATGTTGCCCGTGAGGACCAGTCAGATGTCTTGGGACAAAAATTAGAACAGTAAGTATATTTTCCTACTGAGAGAAGAACATGTAATTTAACCCTTTCCCTCATATAAACGTGTTTTCACGCATTTGCAAATAGAGTAGACCCAGATCATACGGCTCCTAGAGGAGCCGTCTGATCAGGGTCTGCTCTGTTTGCTAATAGAATTTGATAGATCTGTTTCTTTGCCTTCTAAAATGTCTATAATATTCCACCTTCCATATATATTTGTAACTGTTTTGTTAATGAATATATTCAATAGGTATTGAAATTTGGAATAAACATAGAACAGGGAAAGGGTTAAGATAAAAAAAAAAGTCTCCCTAAATTGAAAGAAACTCTTTTCTAATAAACCCTTTACCTGATAAATATTCATGAAATACTCCAGCCATTTTGAATATTTAACCCTTCGCTTGCTATTCGCGTCAATATACCTACCTGTAGATAGTGAAGACCCAGATGAGACAGCTCCTGCAGGAGCTGTCTCATCAGGGTCTGCACTATTTACAAGTTGATTGTGCAACCAGTGCACTCCACAGCAGTGATTGCACAGCAAAATACTTGTACACAGTGAAGATATATGTAATTATACAACAGGGCATGGGTAAAGAAGGAGAAATGTATTTTAAAATTCAGCAAGAGAAGGGTTAAGTTTATTCTGGTGTAGAGAATTGTGAAGTAAGGAAATTTATTTCCATAGAAGTTAGAAACTAGTAGACAATCTAGGACATAATAAGCAAATGGACTCCGATCAAGTGGCTACTTCGGTTATAAATATGCATGAAGTCATTTAATTCTTTTATAAATATTCATAAAGTAAAGGGCGATGGTAATATGCAAATGAAGAGGAAATTTTATCCTTATTTTGCTCATGTCATGCCTTTTTTTTTTTAACCCTTTCCCTCATATAGATGTATTTCCACACCTATAGGAGCAGTCTGATCAGGGTCTACTTCTTTTTCAAGGAAGCGTTTTGCTTTGATAAAACTGTAGAGTCAGATCTATATCATGTCTCAAGCAAACAGCATACCCTGATCAGATTGCTCCTATAGGAGCCATCTGATCTGGGTCTACTCTGTTTGCAAAGTACCTACTTGTTTACATTTGTGTGAAATAGCTTTTATATGAGGGAAGGGTTATTTATGATAAAATATAGGTACTAGTTTTGCCTTCATCCCTCAATAACGATATATACCGTACTTTCTCATGAATTGCAGAGCTATCTTTCTCCTATGAAAGAACATGAAGCTGATATGATTTTTAGCTTGTCTGTTTCGAAGAAATCATGAGCTATTGTCGTAACCCCGGTGTCGGCGTTGTCGTCGTCCGAAATCTTAACATTGACCATAACTTCTTCAAAATTTCATTTACAACCTTCATTTTTGGTATGCATGTTCATCTTGACAATGACGACAGATGAGCCTTGCACCCGCTTGCAGTGCTCTTGTTTAGGATGGTTATCCAGAGTTATTGCCTTAAATTCAGGAAAAACTATTTAGATACATAATCCCTGTATAAATGATATATCTACCTGTAGTATAAACATACAGTGTGTTTGAATTTAACCTTTTTTACCTGGTGGCAAGTAGTTGCCACCTGATCTGAAAGTTGGTGGTAAAATGCTTATACCTGGTGGCAAAATGCTTATACCTGGTGGCAAAATAGGAGAATAGAAAGCAACATGGAATGCGGTCCTGATCATTTTTACCATTTTTTCTCCCACATTTTTATCCGGCATATTATGTCAGTAGCCTTGTTTGTATCAAGGTATTGATTTATAATCTTAGCTTTAACAGCATCAACATGAATAACACTCTCAAAATGTTTTTTTCACTGGGTCTTTCTTAATGTTGCTCGTACCAACAACAAAACGAATTTTCAACAAGCAAGAAAAACAAATGGTTGTCCGATAATTCTTGAATTATTCTGCCGATTGTTTTGATTTCCACCCAATTATTCCTGGTGGTAAATTTTTGCCACTGACTTTCAGAAAAGGTGGCAACTTGGACATTTCAGGTGGCAAAACTGCCACTTGCCACTGTTAATTTTGAACCCTGACATATGTCTAGTATAGTTGTTTTTTTCATATGTACCACATTGTTAATGTTATGTGTATGTACACAAGCCTTGACCTTGTCTGACAGAACAGTGACTATGCATTATAGGACATTTATAACAATTGACTCTTGTACTTCCAGAGAATGGCTCAAAGAGGTAGAGAAGACCAAAGATGGAAAGAGAAAACCAAGTTTGTTTCGTGCTTTGTTCAAAATATTTGGCCTGGAATATATACTACTGGGCATTGTACTTTTTCTTGAGGTTGGTATATTTTGATTTGGATTAACTATTTGAGTGCAGGAAACAAGTGTACTTACATTTGCAAATAGTGTAGACCCAGATCAGAAAGCTCATGGAGGAGCCCTCTGATAAGGACCAGCACTGTTTGTTATTCTGGGTCCTCTAGCAAAAACCTTTAAATAATAATAGAAAATAACTAGAGTACATACACAGTATAGGAGAAATACAATGTGGCTTTGAATAACCCTAGATAAAAGGAGTATTTACAATATTTGTACAGTAAACCCTCTCTATAACGGACACTAAATTGTGTTAATTAGTTGGTATTTAGGGCAGGTGGCTGCTTAAAGCAAGGTGAAAGTAAAACAGAATGCTCCTATAGGAGCGTTCTGTTTTACTTTCATGTGGCTGCTTAAAGCAAGGTGAAAGTAAAACAGAATGCTCCTATAGGAGCGTTCTGTTTTACTTTCACCTTGCTTTAAGCAGCCACCTGCCTTTATCACAAAATACTTTATGTAATTTAGTGGCCGTTATAGAGAGGTTTTACTGTATATGCATGTACATGTATTTCTCATCCAAACCGTATCTTGTTTGTACTCATCAGTATCACCTCTCTGAGGCAATTCAAATGAGTTACAAGAAGACAGGGGTTTAGCTGAGAAATTAGAGATGCGGGTTGATTAGTACAACGCTTATCTACAGCTCTGGATAATTGGAGTAGAGGGGAATTGTTTAGCTTGTGCCATCTGTTTAACCTTTTACTCCATGAATATTCATAGAAGAAATAATGACATAATGAATATTGATTAGATACATTTTTATTATGGCTCATGGACATGGGACTGTTTGGCCCCATGGCCATAGTAAAATCTGTAGAATCATATCTTAACCCTTCGCTTGCTGTTCACGTCAATATACCTACCTGTAAATAGTGAAGACCCAGATGAGACAGCTCCTGCAGGAGCTGTCTCATCAGGGTCTGCACTATTTACAAGTTGATTGTACAACCAGTGCACTCCACAGCAGTGATTGCACAGCGAAATGCTTGTACACAGTGAAGATATATGTAATTATACAACAGGGCATGGGGTAAAGAAGGAGAAATGTATTTTAAAATTCAGCCAGAGTAGGGTTAATTATTTAATTAGCAAACATAGCAGATCCTGATCAGATGGCTCCTATAGGTCTACTCTGCAGAGGCATAGAAAGGCGTATTTGTGGAGCAAGGGGTTCACTAGTTACTCCATGGCTATTCATGTAAGAAAAATGTATTTGTGAAAATTTATTAGCTTTATATTTATAATGGCATATGCACAAGAAATATTTGGCCCTGGTAAAAACGGTTGAATCAGATCTATATAATTCTATGAGCAAAAAAGGGCAGACCCTGATCAGAAGGCTCCTACAGGGGCCGTCTGATTTGGGTCTTCTCTGTTTGCAAAACAATAAAAAGCATATTTATGGAGTAAAGTGTTAACCCTTCTCTTGCTGAATTTTAAAATACATTTCTCCTTCTTTACCCATGCCCTGTTGTATAATTACATATATCTTCACTGTGTACAAGTATTTCGCTGTGCAATCACTGCTGTGGAGTGCACTGGTTGTACAATCAACTTGTAAATAGTGCAGATCCTGATGAGACAGCTCCTGCAGGAGCTGTCTCATCTGGGTCTGCACTATTTACAGGTAGGTATATTGACGTGAATAGCAAGCGAAGGGTTTAACACAAGTGGCTGTATTGCTGTCATAGATATAAATAGCAAGTGATAAGAAAAGATGATGACAAAGCTAACACTTAGTAAATTTTGTCTTCAATTATCATTCAGTACATTATTTTTCATTTTTTTATCAAAAAAATTGTCAGGTTGCCAAACAGTTTGGAATGAAATGAAATGTCAAATTACTTGGCACTTGATCTAGATCTAGTGTCACTCAGAGTTAACCCTTTCCCTGTTCAATATTCATCTGTGAAATAATGACATCATGAATATTTATTAGTTAAACTTTTATAATGTAAATTTTTCAGGGATTTTTTTATTGCTTTGACAATCTATAGAATCAGATCTATATTATTGTCAAAAGCAAACAGCAGACCCTGATCAGAGGGCTCCTATAGGAGCCATCTGATCTGGGTCTACTCTGTTCGCAAATGGATGAAAAAGGTATATGAGGAAAAAAGTTAACTTAAGGGAGTTACTATACTAGTTACCCTCAGTATTCGGACTGACAAACTAAGGCAAATGGGAGCAGTTTGATCAGGGTCTGCACATTTGCTACCATAAAAGTCAAATATAAAGCCAAAAATGGACATAATTATGGGTGGCAGAGACTTTCGTCCTGCACTAAGCAACCACCTGCTTTAAATGACGCCAGTGGCTCTTTATTAAGTGGTTGCATTAGCGGGGTTTTACTGTATTCAGCTGTAGAACACAGTAGAGAAGAGATATTGGGTATCCTGGATATCTAGGGTCAATACAGCATGACAGTAATCACTAATTATGTTAATTATGGTAACATGAAACTGGTGACTCATTCTGTATGTTATCCTTATCATAATGCCCAAATTACTGTTTTGTCTGATTAGTCATCTTTCGTAAACTTAGCAAATTCTATCCTGCAAAAAAAATGTTGTCTGCATTACTTCTGAAATTTCATGTTTCTTTTGTTGTATTTTGAAGATATAATTATGGTGTAAGATTGGATTTTGATGAGACCTGGTATAGAAGTTATAACACTTTTTGCAGTCTAAAGCATCTGATTGGTCAGATACTTGAGACTGAACATAACACTCAGGCTTACTAGTTTTATAACCTCTTCCTGAGCATAGGATTTAGTTTCAAAATTGTTGCAAATGTTATGAAATTTCCCTGAATGCTTTTGCATGCTAAATACGTACATGACTGTAGAGTTCTGTAATCTGAAAAAATTGTCCTCTTATACACTTCTTAACCCTTTCCCTGTTCTAGGTTTATTCGAAATTTCAATACCTCAATTAAATATTAGTGGACAAATTAGTTATAATAAAATATGGCAGGTGGAAAATTGTAGTCAATTTAGAAACTAAAGAAACAGATATATCAATTAAATTCTACTAGTAAACAGAGCAGACCCTGATCAGACAGCTACAATGTTCTACCTTCCATATTTCTTTATAACTATTTTGTCAATGAATATTCAGTAGGTATTGAAATTTGTACTAAACTTAGAACAGGGAAAGGGTTAATTAACCCTTTCTTTTATATAAACGCATTTTCACACATTTGCAAACAGAGTAGACCCGGATCAGACAGTGCCACCAATATCTGATTTTACACTGTTTGTCAAAGCAAACATTCCCTTGAAAGGTTTACACTTTGAAAATTCAGCTAATACATATTCATGATGTCATTATTTCTTACATGAATATGCAACATGGTTAATCCTTTCCCTGTTCTATGTTTATTCCAATTTTCAATACCTACTGAATATTCATGGTCAAAATAGTTATAATGAAATATGGAAGGTGGAACATTGTAGCCATTTTAGAAAGTAAAGAAACAGATCTATCAAATTCTAATAGCAAACAGAGCAGACCCTGATTAGACGGCTCCTCTAGGAGCCGTCTGATCTGGGTCTACTCTGTTTGCAAATGCGTGAAAACACGTTTACATGAGGGAAAGTGTTAAGTTTATCAGGTGTTGTGTGGCCCCTTTCCCATTATAAGTCAATGTGAATGGACAGGCCTTTACTCCATATGTATGCCTTTCCTTTTCCATTGCAAACAGAGTAGACCAAGATCTGATGACTCGTACAGGAGCTGTCTAATCAGGGTCTGCTCTGTTTGTTAATGATATAATATAGATATGAAAATTACAGTTTCTGCCATGGTCAAAAATTCCGATATCCATGTGTTGTTATAGCAATTAATATAATTAATAACCATGATGTCATTATTTCTTACAAGAATATTCATGGAGTAAAGGGTTAAGAGACTCTCATATTGTAAGGTAGGTAGATGGCATGGGCAAACAGAGCAGACCTTGATCAGATGGCTCCTATACGAGCTGTCTGATCTGGGTCTTCTCTGTTTGCAAAGGCATTTAAGGGTGTTTATATGAGGGTAAGTGTTATCTCACTTTTTTGATGCCTTTTGCAAACAGAGTAGACCCAGATCAAATGACTCCTGTAAGAGCAGTCTAATTTTGGGTCTCTAGTGTTTGCCCATATAATAATATATATCTGATTCTGCAGTTTCTGCCATTGCTAAAACTTCCTGTGACAGTGTTTATATGCCATTATAAATAAAATACCTAATTGATATACATGCCATGAATATTCATGAGGTAGAGGGTGTAAGTACACATGTACCAAGTAACCTGGTAAATGGTAGGAAGTAATTATACGGCATTGTGCGACAGATGATTGATGGTCCTGTACTGTTTCCTCTTCAGAATCTGGGAAATTTACCCTTTCAGAACCACTGGTTTTACACAATAATAGAAGAGTTCAAGTAGCAAAACTGTTACAATGGTTAATCCTTTGAGTGTGGTAAATGAATGGACTCAGCTGTGAATCAGTTATGAACCATTTCACTTTGAATAACCCTATACTCCATTAATTTTCATGCAAGAAATTAAGACATCGTAAATATCAATTAGAATATTTGTTTTAATTGGCATATGAACACATGACATTTTGGCTCAGACAGAAACTGTAGAATTAGATCTATATTATACCATAAGCAAACAGAGCAGACCCTGATCAGATGATCCTACCTGGGTCTACTCTATTTTTAAAGGCGTAGAAAAGCATATTTATGGAGTAAAGGGTTAACTCTTTTCCTGATGACGACACTGCAATCATGTTTTATCACTTGCTATTTATAGGTATGCTTGCAATACTGTTGAGTCACTTGTGTTAACCTATTAATATGCTTTTTACTGCCTTTGTAAAACAGAGTAGACCCAGATCAGAGACTCCTGTAGCAGCAATCTGATTTCGGTCTGGTCTATTTTTGCAAATGGATTTACATGTGTATACATATAGATCTGATTCTTCATCCTGTGTTCATATACCATTATGTTACAGCTTATTTGAATATTCAGCAGGTATAGGGTTTAACCCTTTCCCTGTTCTGTATTTAGGCCAATTCTCAGTACCTACTGAATATTCATTAACAAAATAGTTATATAAAGAAATATGGAAGGTGGATCATTGTAGACATTTTAGAAAATAAAGAAACAGATCTTTTAAATTCTATTAGCAAACAGAGCAGACCCTGATCAGACGGCTCTAGGAGTCGTCTGATCTGGGTCTTCTCAGTTTGCAGATGCATAAAAACACGCTTATATGAGGGAAAGGGTTAACAATGATGGACCATTCCACTTTGATTATACATTTTTGTGGATAGATGCTCTAGTGTTACACTATCATCCTGTTATCTTGTTTTATAATCCAGCACAGGCACCTGTAGTGTTGTGTAAACATCCTACTGTATTATCATAGTTCAGTCTTAACATGCTTGAAAAGAGGCAATTTTTGACAATTCCCATCCCAGATCTTAAGACTTATTTCAGTGCCCAGAGGTCAGAGTCCTACAGATGTTGACAACATCAGAATGTATTACACGATTGTGAACAAGTCATTCACAAGCATCGTTCGGAGAATAAACTATTTCTCCTTATTTATGCCTTTCAGACCAAGATCAGACTGCTCCCATTAGATCCTTCTGATTAGGGTCTGCTCAGTTTGCAAATGGAATTTGAAAGATCTCTTTCTTTACTTTCTAAAATAGCAATGATGCATACATGTGTATCTCATGAATCTGCACATTTTGAGGGGGGAAATGTCAAGGTCAAGGTCACCCTTTAGGGTCAAAGGTCAAATTGGGTGGGGCATAGTGTTTCACAAACACAGTTTGTTCCTGTTGACTTTTATTCTATTTGTGCTGGGACTCAACATTTTTCTTAACCCTTTCCCTGTTCTATGGTTATTCCAAATTTCAATACCAACTGATCATTCATAGACAAAATAGTTATAATGAAATATGGCAGGTGGAACATTTTAGCCATTTTAGAAAGTAAAGAAACAGATTTATCAAATTCAATTAGCAAACAGAGCAGACCCTGGTCAGATGGCTCCTAGATTGCAACTCTGTTTGCAAATGCCTGAAAACACGTTTATATCAGGGAAAGGGTTAAAGACATCTAGTTGTAAATAATGCTGGCCAAAAGCTAGGCCTTGATATGTTGCAACGGGACATGTAATATGCTCACTGTTTTTCGCAGTTATAAAGTTATTTTCTCTTATGTTATAGGAATCCACAAAAGTTGTACAGCCTTTGCTCCTTGGTGGGTTGATAAGATACTTCACTCCAAATTCCAGCATGACAAAGACAGAGGGCTATCTTTATGCTGCGGGCGTAAGTCTCTGTGCCATTGTGCTAGCTGTGGCCCATCATCCATATTTCTTTGGTGTACAAAGAATTGGTATGAAGATGCGGATAGCTTGCTGCTCATTGTTGTACAGAAAGGTATAAATTTTAACTTTCTTTTAGAGTCACATATTTATGCGTTTGCGAACAGAGAATACACAGTTAGGACAGCTCCTGTTGGAACTGTCTGATCAAGCTCTGCTGAGTTTGCATATGGAATGATATAGATTGATTCTACACTTTCATCCATAGACACAAATTCCTTTTTATGCCCCCGTTGACGATAGTCAGGGGGCATTATGTTTTGCACATGTCCGTCCGTCTGTCTGTCTATCCGTCTGTCATGCTTTTAGGTGCAGTTGGTTGTCACATTTTTTCAAGTGTTATAAGTCAGTAATTTCTACACTTATACACATGAAACTTCACATACACATCAATTACCATCTGTGCTATCATTTGGCACTCCACTCATGCTGCCCGCAAGCCCAAGGTCGAGGTCAAATGGCTTGGAAATTTTACGTGCAGTTGGTTGTCACATTTACGTGCAGTTTTTTGTCACAGTTTTTTCATTGTCTTATATCTCCCTAACCACTGTAGCTATTGCCATGGAATTGCATATACACATTAAATACCATCCATACTTTCATTGCACACCCAGCCCATGCTGCCCGCAAGGTCAAGGTCAAATGACTTGGAAATTTTACGTGCAGCTAGGCAAGCACCTACACGGGGGCATCACTGTGTCTTACAGACTCAATTTTCTAGTTTCATATACCATTGTAAAAAAAATCACCTAATTAATATTCTTGATGTCATTATTGCTTACAAACATTTTTGCATGCCTTTGCAAACAGAGTAGACCCAGATCAGATGGCTCTTGTAGGATCAGGGTCTGCTCTGATTGCTTATGAAATTACATTAGATCTGATTCTACGGTTTCTACCAATACCTATAATTCCTGTGTACATAATTATGCCATAACCCTTTACCTGTTCTAGGTTTATTCCAAATTTCGATACATTCATGGACAATATTATTATAATAAATTATGGAAGGTGGAACATTGTAGCCATTTAAGAAAGTAAAGAAACAGATCTATCAAATTCCATTATCAAACAGAGCAGACCCTGATCAGACGGCTCCTATAGGAGCCGTCTGATCTGGGTCTACTCTGTTTGCAAATGCGTGAAAACATGTTAAATGAGGGAAAGGGATAATGAAGTTCTGCTAATAAATATTCATGATATTATTATTTCTGACATGAATATTCAACAGGTAAAGGGTTAATAAAGGTATAAAGGGTTAAGCTGCATTAGTCACAAAAAGATCAAAGATAGGTTTGCTTTAATTATCTGTCAATAATTTCATGTATGCTCTGTAAAATTCAGATTACCTGATGGAGACACCCTTTGACACTTTTGCAAACAGAGTAGACCAAGATCAGATGGTGTCTGTATGAGTCGTATGATGAGGGTCGGCCCTGTTTGCTTATGGAATGATATATGTCTGATGTTGCAGTTTCTGCAATGGCCAAATAATCCTGTGTTCTTTTGACATTTTAAAATTCAGCTAATAAATATTTATGATGTCATTATTTTTTATATGAATATTCATCAGTTATGGGTTTATGAATAGAAACGCATGGTGTTAAAATGATTTTTTTATTAATTGATTTGTTTGTATTTGCTATCTTCACCCATTTCTTTGTTTTTTCTGTGGTAATGTCATCAGAGTTAGCATGTCTGCTGCTGAAAAATATATTTAAGTATATTAAGTAAAACCTCTCTAAATCTCTCTAAATAAGTATTAGTACCAGTCTGTCAGACAGGTAGCAGCTTAACCCATTCCCTCATATTGACGACTCTGTAAAAGTCACTTTGCAAAACCATTGTGATAAATAGAGCATTTGCTCCTAGAGGAGCAAATGCTCTATTTATCACAATGGTTTCAAACTACAAAAATCTAAATTTTCCTTTTCTCTAGTTAATGCTCCTTTTCGGTAGATTTATTCAAAGTGGTTGGATCTAAAAATAGCATATGAGGGAATGGGTTAAAGCAGGTTGAAAGTAACGCAGAAAGCTCTCTGATGAAATAAGTTTCTACAGTTTCTGCCAAGGCCCAAATTCGCTGTGTTCCCATGCCATTATAAACAATTCAGCTAAAAGATATCCTACATGTCCATATTTCATACATGAATGTTCCTGAAGCAAACAGTTAATGGTTAGTGATTTTGTTACCCTTTACTCCATAAATACGCCTTTCTATGTCTTTACAAACAGAGTAGACCCAGATCAGACAGCTCCTGTAGGAGTCATCTGATCAGGATCTGCTCTGTTTGCCCATGATATAATACAGACATGATTTTACAGTTTTTGCCATGGCCATATATCCCTGTGTTCATGTGCCATTATAAAAAAACAATTAAATAATTAATATTTATGATGATCATGTCATTATTTCTAACATAAATACTCAGGAAGTAAATGGTTAATGTCGTGGTATGAACTTTTCAGGCCCTGAAATTGAGCAACACAGGGTTGGGTAAAACCACTACAGGCCAGATAGTCAACTTGATGTCCAATGATGTAAATAGGTTTGACCAGGTCAGTACTGAGAAGCTAACTCTTTGAATGCAAAATAAAGTAGAACCTGTCTTAACCCATTCCCTCATATTGACGACTTTTGATGACTCTGTAAAAGTCACTTTGTGAAACCATTGTGATAAATAGAGCATTTGCTCCTATAGGAGCAAATGCTCTATTTATCACAATGGTTTCAAACTACAAAATTCTAAAAAAAATCCTTTTTTCTTGTTAATGCTCCTTTTCGGTAGATTTATTCAAAGAGGTTTTATCTAAAATAGCCTATGAGGTAATGGGTTAAGCGGCCATTCATTTATTGAACACAAGTGTCTTAAAAAGCAGGTGATTGCTTAATGCAGGGCAAAAGTAATGTGAAAAGCTCCTCTAGGAACTTTTTGCATTAGTTTTGATCTGCATTAAGCTACCACCTGCCTTACAGACCTATAATGAGACATCTTTTTGATGGCTGCTTAAGACAGGTTCTATGGTATAAGAATGTGAATGGTCCATTTGTGTTTAACTTTACAGTCAATTCAGTTTGGAAGGCTTAGATGTGTTAGAAGATTTTGACTGACAAAACAGATCAGAGGGCTCATTAAGCCTCTTGTCTACAGTGTTTGCAAATGCCAGTGTACTCGTTTCCCACATTCAAAGCACTCAGTCCTCGCTTGCCCGACTACAAGCAATGACAGAGCCATGGTAAGATGGATTTGTAATATCAAGCCAGAGTGGACCAGACACAATATAACAGGTCAGATACCCTACTGGAAAAAGTGCACCTACCAAAGCGTGGTGATCTCCTAAGGGCCAACCAGTTACATTGGTTTGGCCATGTAGAGAGAAGTAATACCTTGATTAACAACTGCAGAAATATAGAGGTGGAAAGTTGAAGGAAAGTTGGTTGGCCAAAGAAAACTTGGAAGCAAACAATCAGCCATGACCGTGAGACATGGAAGATGGCCAGCATTGATCCGCAGAACTGTGATGCCTGGAGACTGAGCTTGCAGACTGCCAGAAAACGCCAGACCCCTGACCAAGGGAACTAAGACGATAAATAGGATAGTGAGTGAAAAGGGCTCAAAGATTCAGTGTTACATAATATTTTATTTCATACTTTCATTGGGTAATGAGTCTATGGAGAAGATTTTGTGTTGTCATCTTTGTCGTCATTGTACTTGTTGTCCTGAAAGTTTAACAAATGGCTATTGCTTCTTTACTATTCATACAAATCTTACGAAACTTAAGGACTACAATCAAACAGAAACGTGTTGGCACCTGCATGCAGTGCTCTTATTATAACCTTAACCCTTTCCCTCATATGTAAACGTGTTTTCATGCATTTGCAAACAGAGAAGACCCAGATCAGACGGCTCCTAGAGGAGCTGTCTGATCAGGGTCTGCTCTGTTTGCCAATGGAATTTGAAAGATCTGTTTCTTTTCTTTCTAAAATGGTTACAATGTTCCATCTTCCATATTTCATTATAACTATTTTGTCCATGAATATTCAGTAGGTATTGAAATTTTGAATAACTATAGAACAGGGAAAAGGTTAAATTAGACTGATCAAATGACTCCTTCAGGGTCCTTAAAACTTATAAATCTGCATTTTCTGCGCCTTTACAAACAGAGTAGACCCAGATCAGATGGCTTCAGTAGGAGCCATTTCATCAGGGTCTGCTCTGTTTGCCTATTGAATTACTTAGTTCTGATACTACAGTTTTTGCTGTGGCCAAAAGCTACTTTGTTAATATACTGAATAGTTAGTGAATAAATATTTATGGTGTCATTATTTGCTTATATGTATATTCATGAAGGGCAGTTTTAAGGCATATGTCTAAGTGATCTTTTCCCTGTTAGTGCCCAAAAGTACATACTCTAGTATTTTTTATTGATGTCAGTTACTGTCTCTGGAATATCAGTGCACATGCCAGTAACTGTCTCTAAATATCATTGATAAAGTACCAAATGTGTTTCAGGCTGTGATATTTCTGCATTTCCTTTGGATTGGTCCCCTGGAGGCAATAGTTGTTCTTGCCATTTTGTGGAAGGAGCTGGGTCCATCAACATTAGCTGGATTTGCAGTACTCCTCTTGCTTGTACCTCTACAGGGCTGGATGGGCAAACTGTTTTCTAAGTTCAGGTATTCCTGGCATGCTTATCCAATAGTCTTTGTTTTGCTCAAAGTGCAATCTGCTTCTTCATGAATATTCATGCTAGACTTTAATATGAATTTATTCTATTAACAGGTCCAGATAAGATGTGCAAATTAAAACATTTCTTTATTTCTCCACCAAACCCTATGTTGTGACCACTTTTTAGATTCTAAAGAGTGATCACAACATAGGGTTTGGTGGAGAAAGGGTGATTTTAGTATTTGAATATGCACCTTTATCTGTAACTCTATTTCTTTAATTCTGTGAAATCAGGAAACTTATTGTCACAGCAGGAAGTAATCAGATCATTAACATGGAAGCATACAGAGCAGACCCTGATCAGACAGCTCCTACAGGACCTCTAAGAGCTGTCTGATTGGGTCTACTTTCTTTGCAATGGTGTAAAAAGGCATGCTTATGGAACAAAGGGCTACATTCATATTCCTACAGATATTATAAGTGGAGTGTCAAATAGTTGGGAACCTGATGAAATAGTTAGTTACTCAGCCTCTAATCTGGATCCAAACTATTTGAAAAAAATAATCACAAGGTCGTTGATAGCACTAAGCCTTTACTCCATGAATATTCATATGAGAAATAATAACATCATGGTTATCAACCCTTCGCTTGCTATTTACGTCAATATACCTACCTGTAAATAGTTAAGACTTGTAAATAGTGCAGACCCTGATGAGACAGCTCCTGCAGGAGCTATTTACAAGTTGATTGTGCAACCAGTGCACTCCACAGCAGTAATTGCACAGCGAAATACGTGTACACAGTGAAGATATATAGAGGATCTTACATGAGTGTTCTTGATTATTGGATTTATTAAATGAGTCGTTTTAAAAAGACGAATTTAATAAATCCAATAATCATGAACACGAATGCAAGATCCTATTTATAACATAACACACACAAATGTTATTTGCAGCCAATATTTCAGCAGTAACGTGGATTGTTATAAATTCTCCTTACATATAGAAATGATGAATGAAAGGTGTTATTAGGTTCGCTAGGTAACTGGGACAAAGTAGGTCCAAATTTTCCAACTTTATTTTTTACTTACTGTCATATCAACCAGGATCTAATTCAGACCTCTCTGGTATTCAATTTAACTGTGATAGTTTATGATACAAAAACATACAGAAACACGTCAAAATAATTTTTGAGTTACAGTTTTGACATACATAGTTACAAACACGTCACATTATGACGTCATTGTACACAACATGTGTCTATGTAAAGCGCGCCATTTACATGAAGACCTACATATGTAGTCGCCAACACGTCCGACACTCACTGTCAATGGGATTCGAAATGCGCCTTCGTTTTGGTATATTAAGCCCTTCATTAGTGTTGTATGTATACACATGGACATGGACATTTCCACCGAGAAAAAAAATCTCGATTCAAGTTCAGTGAAAATGTTTGAAATGGACAAAAGATTCAGTACGAACTGCTGCATAAAATGTGTTGGAACAGGAGGAAGATTTTCGCGATCAGCTGAGTTAGTGAGTATAGCATATTTGAAATATGTTTGTGCTGTGCTGGATTCAGATGACTATTGTTGTTGATTGATGAGATATTTGTATGAGTAGAAATCTGCATAAACAAAAGGACATGCGGTGAAGAAAATGCAAAGTTGAGGAGGCATTTTAATTTAAATGTAGAATTGATTGTATGGGTCAGAGTAGCTGGTAGGTCTTTTTTGGCATACATTTTGTATATGATTCCTGACAGCGATTACAATTTGTATTATTTTATCGAAATTAAGGCGCAAGTGCCAACAATCCTTTGTCATCTATCGTGACTCAATCGTGGACAGGTAGGTCGACCACCGTCCGCCAGTTTGTTTGTTTTGACAGCGCGTATGAATCGTTCGAATGTCATTCGGTCGCTCGAATGTTATTCACTAGTGATTATATGCCCATGATTATCAAAAAATAAATGATAGTGTTACGTCACGCTGAAGCCACGTGTTATGTTATAAATGCAATTATACAACAGGGCATGGGTAAAGAAGGAGAAATGCATTTTAAAATTCAGCAAGAGAAGGGTTAATTAGACTATACTTTACAATGACACATGGGCATGGGAATCTTTAGCAATAGTAGAACAAGTAAAAACATATCCATATTATTTCAGAAAAATACAGAGCAAACGTGAATCGGACTGATCTTGTAGGAGCCGTCTGATCTGGGTCTACTCTGTTTGCAAAGGCAAAGAAAGGCATATTTATGTAGTAAAGGGCTAAACATATTTCAGTCTCAGTTAATCCTTTCCCTCATATACCGGTAGATGACTTTTGGCACCATTGCAAACCATTTGGCACCATTGCAAACCATATGGCACCATTGCAAACAGAGTAGACTCAGATAAGACAGGTCCTGTTGGATCTGTCTGAACAGGTTCTGGTCTATTTACTTGATATAGATCTGATTAAACTTCTGCGTAATTACAAAAACTCAGTCATTGACAATTCATTCAGTAATTAATTCGTGCATTTATATTCATTGGAGAAAGCTTTAATGTCATCTGCCAACACAGCCATCAGCAACAATTCTGAAAGTAAATAGGTATTAATTTTCTCTGCATACAACATGCAGTTAGAGTGTCAACCATTGAGAATTGTGATACAATAAAACCTCTCTAAACAGGAAGTCTAGTAGAGAAGAATTTATGTACTTTTAGGCAGGTGGCTGCTTAATGCAGGGTGAAAGTCATGCAGAAAGCTCGCATGACTTTCACGCTGAAAGTTTCACCCTGCATGGAGCTGCCACCTGTTTCCAAAGACTTATATTAATACTAAATTGAACTTCGGATTTAGACAAGTTTTACTGTATACAGTAAAACCCCGCTAATACGGCCACCTAAAAGAGATATAATTCTGGGTGCTAGATGCAGGTGGTAGCTTAATGCAGGACAAAAGTAATTTCTGCATTACTTTTACCCTGTATTAAGCAACCACCTGCTTATAAAGACAACCATGTGTATTTATTAAGTGGTCGCATTAGAGGGGTTCTACTGTACCATATTGCTGTGCATCTCATCTGAATCCAAATTGATTGCACATGTTTCTGTGAATTAATGGCAGGTATACAAGGAGTTGAACACTTTATGTGATGGGCATGTCTTTTGCAAACAGAGTAGACCTAGATCGCATGGCTCCTGTAGGAGCAGTCTGGTCAGGGTCTGATTTGCTAGATTATGGAATTGAATGGATTTTTTTCAGTTTCTGCAATAGCTAAAACATCCTGTGTTGACATACCATTATAGAAAATTAGCAAATGAATATTCATGATGTCATTATTTCTTACATGAATATTCATCAGGTAAAGGGTGACATTTCCAGCTCATCTTCTAAATGTGACAAGTTCATTGATTTTACAAACTGTACAGCCCCAGTACAGATGTCCCATTGAGAAGTCCTCTGATAAGGATCTACTGTGCTTGCCATTTCCAATTCTTTTCATCAAATTAACCCTTTACACACAAAATCTACTATTAATTGTAATAATATTGTTATTGTAATGGTTAGATTGTATCAGGGTGTAGTCATATAATATTAATGTTTTCCATTCACCACAGGCAGAAAACAGCAAAACACACGGATGAACGAGTGCGTTTGATGAACGAAATTATTTCTGGAATGAGGGTCATCAAAATGTATTGTTGGGAAAAACCATTTGGAGACCTTGTAGGGAAAATACGAAGGTAAGACTTTTTGTAACAACCCTCTCCTGTTATGTATGGCAGTTTGAGGCTTGGTTGATATAAATTTGTGTTAACCTTTGGAATGATGGCTGCTTCAAACAAATTTTGCTGAATGTGCTTTTGTGTTTTTGCCAGTAATTATACTGTTCTTCTCCAAGAATAAACCAGTGATTGTGGGAATGTAAGAATTAAGAAATTTACACAAAATCTTATCTGATCCTTTTATCTCATGAATATTCATGTATGAATTAATATTCATTGTCGTCATGAATATTAATTAGCTGAACTTTTATAATGCCTTTATGAAGAAGGGATTTTTTTACCATGGCAGAAAGTGTAGAATCAAATTTATATTATTTCATGAACAAAAAGAGTAGTCCGTGATTAGATGACTCCTACAGGAGCCATCTAGTTTGGGTCTGCTCTGTTTGCAAAGTCATGAAAGGTTTATTTATGAAGTACAGGGTGAAATCTACTTACTAGTTACATTGATTCTTAATCCTTTACCTGCTCAATATTCATGTAAGAAATAACGACATGAATATTTATTAGTTTATTTTTGATAATGTCACATGAACACAGGATTTGTTTACCATGACAACAAGTGTAGTCATGTCTGTATAATTTCATAAGCAAACAGAGCAGACTCTGATCTGACAGCTCCTTCAGGAGCTGTCTGATCTGGGTCTACCCTGTTTGCAAAGTCACGAAACAGCGTATATATGAGTGAAGGGGTTAGTGCTGAATTAAATGAATTCTGAAAGCTTTGTCAGGTTCTGAAAATCCTTTATCAGGATCTGAAAATCCTATTCCAGGTCCTATCAATTCTTAGTTAAGTTCTAGAAATAATTTGTAACTACATGTATAACAATATTCATGGGACTATCAAATAAATAGTGTTTACATCGAAATATTGTTACATGCTTTTCTGGCATGCCATGATAATGCCATCTGAATAATATGCCCGCTAGAACAATGTACATGAATTGCCCTAAGATTAATAACATCATTTACCAATTAAGGTTATTTAATTGACTTTCATGTTATCAGTATTTCTTACTTGATTATTCATGGGTAAAAGTTTTAATTCCAAATTCTAAATTTCATGAAAGAAACTTCTTTTTTGTTCATTTCCAGTCTCATATTACAGAATGACTAAAACATCTAGGAAAAAACTAGATATAATGTGACAAGTTGACAGAATTTGAAGCAGGTGTCAATTCCAGGGTAACTTTGCGGTTTTACATTTAGTTATGAAGTTAGTCATCTAAAAGTGCAGGATCTAGATGAAAAACACAAAGGAATCATTCAATGTCTTTGCAGTGAAGTTTAGCCCTTTCACCGCCGCAGTTGCATAAATGCACCACAACAAATAGTGCAGTCCCAGATCAGACGCCGCCTTGGCACCTTTTCAAGGCGGCGTCTGATCAGGGACTTCACTTTTTGTCTCATTCTCTATTTCTATAAATGTGCTTTATTCTTTTGAAATTTGCTTTTATTTATCTCATTTCCTTATTGTACCGAATGATTAAACAAAAATTGGACAATTGCAGACGACAATTAGAAATTTGGCGCCGAATGGGTTAAAGTACATGTATAACCTTTGAACTATAGGAAAAGGAGTTAAAATGCTTCTGCAAAAGTGTAGACCAAACTTGGATGACTTGTTGGAGCTCTCTGATCAGGGTCTGCTTTGTTTGCCATTTTGAATTATTTCAGCCAAATATTACCATTTTTGGTAGTTTGTCCTTTAAATTTTCCACGAAGAAACAATGACTTTTTGAATATTAATTGGCTAAAATTTAACCCATAGCCTGCCAGTCATGACTATTGCTGCATTTGCAAACAGTGTAGACTCAGATGAGAGATAGGAGCTCTCTCATCTGGGTCTGCACTGTTTGCCATGGAAAATCCACGCCTGCATGCTCTGTCTTTTTGCCTAGGAAATCATTTCAATATAACCCTGTATATTTTTACAAAGATTTGCCTAATTAATATTCATAAATGGTAGAATGATAAAAAATATGTGGCAGGCTAAGGGTTAATAATGATATATAATATTATGAACATTAGATTTTTTTGTTGAAGCAGATACTGCAGAAAATTAGGTCTATATTATTCAGTAAGCAAATGGAGGAGACCTTGATCAGACATTTTGATCAGAAGTTGTCTGATCTGGGTCTACTTTGTTTGCAAATTTGTAAATATGTGTCTTTAACCCTTACAACGCTGAATTTTCAAATGGAATATTCCAAAATTCAAATAGGTCAAGCTTATGGTTAATATTTAGGGATGTTTTCTAAAGAAAAGTGTAACATGACAAACAGTGCAGACCCTGATGAGAGGGCTCCTCTAGGAGCCCTCTCATCTGGGTCTACACTGTTTGCAAAGGACATTAGTGACTTGTGTCCCGCACTGCAAGGGTTAAGATGTATGGGAGACAAATTATCTACTTTTTCAATCTTATATTGTTTGCTGGTGGTTTTAAACAAACAAACTCTTGGTATATAGTTTCAAAGGATTCATAGATGTGCAAACACAGTAGATGCCAATCAGCAGGCTCCTACTAGCGCTGTCTAACCAGGCTACTATCATTATTTAATAAGCATCCATAGAAGACTTGATCAGATGGCTCCTAGATTAGCTGTCTGATCTGGATCTATTCTGTTTGCAAATTACATCAATATTCATCCATATCAGGTGACGGGTTAATACATTAATATCTTTCCATTTTTAACAAAGATAAAATACATTCTTAGCAAAACAAAATTGTCTTGTATAACTTGTGTGCTTTTAATATTGCATCATTTTAATATTTGTTCAGGCTTTTAAAATTCAACTGTGATTTCACATTTGCACGATGTAACCCATTCCCTCATAGGCTATTTTTAGATCCAACATCTTTAAATAGATCTGCCTAAAAGGAGCATTTACTAGAAGAAAGGGAAATTTTGGAATTGTGTAGTTTTGAAACCATTGTGATAAATAGAGCAAATGCTCTATTTATCACAATGGTTTAAAAAAGCTTTTACAGAGGTGTCAAAAGGTGTCAAATATAAGGGAATGGGTTAATAAGTTAATATGGTACCCAGGCTGTTATTGAATTTTTATATTTGTGTACAGGCTTCTGTTATTCAGTTGTAATTTTATGTTTTCATGCTTTAATATAATACTTGGGTTGTAGTTGAATCTTAAGCATGCAACAGGCAAACTTTTGATGACCTTTGTAAACAGTAACAGTTTCGAGGGCTTGGTGCAAAACTATTGTAACCCCTTCACAAAGTGAAGGAGTTACAATAGTTTTTGCACCAAGCCCTCGAGTTTTGATCCAGATAAGACTTCTAAAACTTGCCATCTCATCAGGATCTAAACTGTCTTGATTGCATATTTGTAGAAAAGACAATATTGCTTAAAATTTAAACATAAAGCAGGTCAAGTTTTGATATTTAATCCACATGGTAAAGGTTAAAGTTTAAATTAAAGGTCAATAGTTACGCTCTAATTCTCATCCTTCCGCATGCTAAAGGTTAAACCCCATAGTTATGCAAATATAATTGTTTGCATGTATCAGATATACTGATGTTCTTAACGCTTTCCTCCATGTTTGCATGTATCAGATATACTGATGTTCTTAACGCTTTCCTCCATGTTTGCATGTATCAGATATACTGATGTTCTTAACGCTTTCCTCCATGAATATATATGTAAGCAATGATTACTTTATTAATATTAATTAGATTAATTGTTACAGTAGTACATGGATACAGGAAGTTTTGGCCATGGCAAAAACTGTAGAACCATATCTATATTATATCATGAGCAAACAGAGCAGACCTTGATCATACAGCTCCTACAGGAGCCATCTGATCTTGGTCTACTCTGTTTGTAAAGAAAGTCATATTTATGGAGTAAAGGATTAAGCTTGTTTTGTGAGTCCTTTAGATATTTGTATGTTTAACCATTTGAATGCAGAAAATGTGTGTACAGTTATTGCAAACCATGCAGAAACAGATGAGAGAGCTTCTAGAGGAGCCCTCTGATCAGGGTCTGTACTGTTTGTGGTTTTAAATCCAGTAACAAATATAAGCTTTTCATGCTTGATGGACTATATAGTCTGTATACACCCCAAACAGAGATAGGTAATTCTACTATGAACATTCAGCATTCAAAGGGTTGAATTTTTTGTAAGTTTTGTTTTAATATCTGCCGTATTCTCTCTAAAAAATGGCCCCCTGTAATAACCCTTCATTGGGAGCTATCGAAGAAGAAACTGACTCAAGCTCTATATAGTAACCATTGAAAAAAAAAAGAAATATAGGTTTTTCAAAATGCAGTTTGGGAGCTTAATGTAAATTGAAAGCAATGGGAGCTTTCTTGCATTGCTTTCATTCTGCATTAAGCTACCACCTGTGTAAAAAAGGCTGAAGCTTCTTTCCAAACTGTTTTATACCTGGGGGGCATTTTATAGAGATAGTATCTTATGTATTTAACTCTGTGTGTATCTTATGTATTTAACTCTGTGTGTATCTTATGTATTTAACTCTGTGTAGCACTAATTATTTGACCACCTTTGCAAATAATGTAGATCACGATCACACAGCTGTGTTTTACATATTCTCTGACCATGGTAGCACCTTTAACCATTTTACTAACAGTTTTAATTGACAGTCAAACAGTCTCTCACTAATTAACTAAACTTGATAAATTATATTCAAGGACATGAACATAGGCAGCTGATTTATACCTTTAGCATACTAAGCATTTTGTAATCAGTAGAAGATTCAGACATTTAAACAGGTTTTCTTCCATTTTTCTACGACATTTGGAGAATCAATCAGTTTGGACCTAGAATGAGTATACACAGAGTTTCTTGTCATCTCATCTGGATCCAACCTGTTTGTAACTTGGTAGTTACATATCCGCCTTAGCATGCTGAAAGTCAAGTTAGAGAATGAATTTGTTATACAGTATGGGGTTACAGAACTTTCATTGCTTTTGTGACTTGTAATGTCAACAATTAAACCCTTTCTTTGTTCAGTGTTCGTGTAAGAAATTATGACACCATGAATATTTATTAGCTGATTTTTTGATAATGGCAAATGTACACAAGACATTTTGGCTCAGGGAGAAACTGTGAATTCATTGTAGATATGTCATACAACTGTAAATACATTGTAGATATGTCATACAACATATGTCATACAACTGTAAACAGATAGGTTGTAGAACTAAGATCTGATCCTATAGTTTCTGCCTGAACCAAAATATCCTGTGTCCATAATCCCATTATAAAAAAATAATCTAATTAATATTCATGATGTCATTATTTCTTACATGGATATGCAACATGGAAAGAGTTATAACATTTTTAACCCATTCCCTCATATAGACGCCATTTGATGGCTCTGTAAAAGTCACTTTTTGAAAACATTGTGATAAATAGAGGATTTGCTCTATTGAGCAAATGCTCTATTTATCACAATGGTTTCATAATTACACGATCCTAAAGTTTTCCTTTTCTCTAGTAAATGCTCCTTTTCGGTAGATTTATTAATAGAGGTTGGATCTAAAAATAGCCTATGATGGAATGGGTTAAAAACAGTATCAAATGGCAATCAGTTTGTATTTTTATAGACCATTTGAATTGGAGAATATTCATGTAAGAAATATTGAATATCAATTAGATTACGGTAGTTTTTATAATGGCACATGAACATAGGAAATTTTGGCAATGGGAGAGACTTGTTGAATCATCTATTTTATTTCATCAGAAAACGGAGCAGATCCTGATCAGACAGCTACTACAGGAGCCGTCTGATCTGGTCTACTCTATTTGCAAAGGCATAGAAAGGTGTATTTATGGAGTGAAGGGTTAAGTGTATGCTTGCATTATTATGTAAGTACTGTATGTCAGGTTGTCTGATGTTGTCTAGGTGAGAACGCAATTTGGCTTACATATAAACAAACCTTTAAATATTATTTTAAAGAAAGATAACTCTTATTATGACCCTTTTTTGAATTATTTTTGTTTTCTTGCATATATTATATTCTCCACCGACAATGATGGGTGTGTTCTTGCATAAAAATTGATTAAAAAAGGTTTGGAAAGAAATGGAAAAAACGTTTTGAGAATTGAAGCAGATGATAACTTTGCAGACACACATTATTGCTAACAATTTATTTTGAATGGACCATTTTATTATATTAGTTCTGTGTTGTTGACCTTTATGTACTGTAATAGTCTGTATATTTACCTGCAGAAAAGTAGATGAATTATTAACCCTTTACTCCATGAATATTGATGTAAGAAATAATGTATGTATGGATATCAATCAGCTTAACCCTAAATAGCCTGCCACATATTTTTATTACTCTGCTCTGTTTGAATATATATATATTTTAATTAGGCAACCTTTACAAAAATATACAGGATATGCTGAAATGATTTTCCTGGGTAAAAGCGTAGAGAATGCAGGCATGGATTTTCAATGGCAAACAGTGCAGACCCAGATGAGAGAGCTCCTTATAGGAGCTCTCTCATCTGGGTCTACACAGTTTGCAAATGCAACTATAGTTGTGACTGGCGGGCTATGGGTTAATATTTATAATAGCATATGAACAAGAAATGTTTGAGCACTAGTAAAACATGTAGAATCAGAGCAGACTCTCATCAGACGGAGTAGTCTGATCTGAGTCTACTTTGTTTGTTGATGGACTTATATTTCTTCCCTGGCCAAAATGTCCAGTTTTATTTGCCATTATGAAACACTCAGCTAATAGATATCCTTACAGGAATATTCATCAGGTAAAAGACTCACCCCTTCCCTGTTTAGTATTCTTTAGAAATAATGACATCATGAATATTTATTAGCTGAACTTTTATAATGTTACATGGACAGTGGATTTGTTTATCATATTATAACATCTATATAAATCTGTGAGCAAACGGAGCAGCCCTTGAACAGATGGCTCCTATAGGAACCGTCTGATCTGGGTCTACTCTGTTTGCCAAGGCATGAAATGGCGTTTATATGAGGGAAAGGGTTAAAAACAGATGATGACACTTAAAATTTTATATGTGTTCGGAATTACGATGTTTTACTGTAATTCGGAAACATAAAATACAGTAAAACCTATCTATAACGACCACTAAATTACATCAAGTATTTTGTGTTAAAGGCAGGTGGATGCTTAAAGCAAGGTGAAGGTGAACCCTGTTTTACTTTCACCTTGCTTTAAGCAACCACCTGCCCAAAATACCAATTAATTAACACAATTTAGTGGCTGTTATAGAGAGGATTTACTGTATAGAGACTTTTACAGTATCAGTTACAGTTTGTGTTATATGATATAGAGACTTTTACAGTATCAGTTACAGTTTGTGTTATATGATATAGAGACTTTTACAGTATCAGTTACAGTTTGTGTTATTTAGCACTTTACTACATGAATATTCATATAAAAAACAATGACATCACGAATATTAATTAGATTATTTTTTATAATGGCACATGAACACAGGACCTTTTGGCCATGGCGGAAACTATATTATATTATAGCAAACAGAGCAAACTCTGAAAGGTGTATTTATGGAGTAAAGTGATAATGTTTGCTGCCTTTGTAGGCCCAGATCAGTTGTTATTACATACGTGTACATTGTGATCACTTGTAGAGTGGCTGATAAAAACTGTACTAGTGCTAAGCTAGAATTTATACGATGGTGCTAATGTATGAAACAAACAAACTCAGAATTACCTTAAATCAAGTGTTCTGGCATTTGCAAAGAGTGTAGTCTCGTATCAGAGGACTCTAAAAGTAGCCTTCTGATCAGGGTCGGCAAGGATTTTTATTCAAAATCCTCTCACAAATCTATACTTGTTCACACTGAATGGACTCTATTGATGGACTAGTCCATTTTGAAAATTCAGCATTCAGAGAGTCAACTCTTTACTCCATAGAGATGCCTTTTGATACCTTTGCACACAAAGTAAACCTAGATAAGATGGCTCCTATAGGAGCTCTCTGATAAGGGTCTGCTCTGTTTGCTTTTAGAGTATCTAAGGTCAGATTGTGCAGAGCTATGCTTTCATTTATTTTATATAACAGTATAAAATAATTAGTTTTATTCATGTTCATAAGGGATGGATTCTGCCATGAATATTCATGGAGTAGAGAGTTAACCCTTTACTCTATGAATATTTATATAAGAAATAATGACATCATAAATATTAATCAGATTTATCACATGGAAACAGGAATGTTTGGCCATGGCAGAAACTGTAGAATCATATTTATAATATATATCATAAGCAAACAGAGCAGACCAAGATCAGACGGCTCCAATAGGAGCCGTCTGATCTGGGTCTACTCTGTTTGCAAAGGGGTATTTATGAAGTAAAGAGTTAAAATAGTATGTACAGTAGTTTGCGCTATAAGCTATCCAATACCCATTGCTTCATTGCAGTTCCTCTGTAGTTGTTGCGTTATGCTCATCTGTGCTATATATGCATGCCTGTCACCCCTGTCCTTGTAATGTTCTGACATTTCCTATTTACTGTAAATATTCAGACTCCCAATCTCCCCTCTCTGCAATTTTGGTAAAGCTGAATGATTCAAATTGGCACAATTTTGATAACTGGCATAGTAGCAATAACATATGACTTGAAAAATATGGTCAACCAGTGCTGACCCAGATATAAATACTCATGAAGCCTTTTTAGGCCCAATTTATTTGAATAAAACTATTGAAAAGGAGCATTTATAAGTAAAAAGGAGATTTTTAGAATTGTGTAGCTTTGAAACCAATGTGATAAATAGAGCATTTTGCTCCTATGGAGCAAATGCTCTATTTATCACAATAGTTTCAAAAAGTGACTTTTACAGAAGTATGAGGGAATTGATTAAACCATTATTCCCGCATATTAACGCCTTTTGACACCTCTGTTAAAGTCACTTCTTGAAACCATTGTGATAAATAGAGCACTTGCTCCATAGGAGCAAATGCTCTTTTTGTCATAATGGTTTCATAACTACACAATTCTAAAGTTTTCCATTTCTCTAGTAAATGCACTTTATCGGTAGATTTAATCAAAGAGGTAGGATCTAAAAATAGCCTAAGTGGGAATGGGTTAATATGCAACTCTATCAAAACGGTGTCAAATTGATCTACTTAGCGATAGAAACTGTTTGAGACGGGAGATGGACAGTTAGGATAAATACAGTAGATAGCTTTCCAGACTCTCCAGCATTTAAGCAACTGTGATGTTTTTGCCACAAGAGTTGCATGTACTGTATTTGCATGGAAAATCTCGGGCTCATCTTCCACACTTCCTTACGTGATCAGGTGTTAAGGAATTCGTACATAGAAATCTGTTTGGCTCTGATGGGAGTTGTTTAACAGTTTGTCAGGTCTTTTTTCTCGCTGTAGTTCAGGTACATTGGTCTTACTGGTTGTTCATTTTAACTCTTTACAAAACTATGGTGAAAGTTTTAAAACAGTTTGGATCCTCATGACATGACACATCTGGATGCAAACTGTTTGCATAGGTAATCGCCATTTCACCACTATAGTGCAAACAGTTAATACTTTGAGTGTAGATCTAGATCAGAGCACTTCTGAAGGAGCCCTCTGATCAGGGTCTGCACATTTTGCTGTACAAAATTCTCTCAAATGATACACATCCACACTAAATAGCAAGTTTTATTTGTAGTTTAATTGGAAATTCTGGGTTGGATTGACAGGTCTTGGTTGGATTGGAAGCTCTCTTTGGATTGGAAGCTCTCTAGAGCAAATCATTCCATGTCGTGTTACTGTAAAAATGGCAATAAAATATTAAAACTTAAATATTCCAAAGTTTAAAATGCTTAACCCTTTCGGCGCCAAATTTCTAATTGTCGTCTGCAATCCAGGTTTGTTAAATCATTCAGTAAAATAAGGAAATGAGATAAATAAATGCAAATTTCAAAGGAATAAAGCACATATATAGAAATAGAGATTGAGACAAATAGTGAAGTCCCTGATCAGACGCCGCCTTGAAAACTCTGCATCTCATCAGGAACTTAACCCTTCGCTTGCTATTGCGTCAATATACCTACCTGTAAATAGTGAAGACCCAGATGAGACAGCTCCTGCAGGAGCTGTCTCATCAGGGTCGGCACTATTTACAAGTTGATTGTGCAACCAATGCAGTGATTGCACAGCGCAATACTTGTACACAGTGAAGATATATGTAATTATACAACAGAGCATTGGTAAAGAAGGAGACATGTATTTTAAAATTCAGCAAGAGAAGGGTTAATGATTGATACTGTGATTATGCTTTTTGAAAGAAAAGGAAAGAAAATTAAACAATGACAGAGGGGCAAAATAATGCTCTACTTATCACGATGGTTTCAAGACTACAAATTTCTAAAATTTCATTTTTGATTAGGGTCCCACACCTTGGTGTGGATGCCCTATAGTAATCACCCTGTCCGTCAGTCAGTCCATCAGTCCATCATGCTTTTTTTGTCCGCTCTCTAACTCAAATAGTTTTTATCTGATCTTCACCAAACTTACAGAGAATGTTTATAGGTGTAAACTCTTTACCAAGTTCCTTTACTACCTAAATCACATTGGACACCTCTGAGTTATGGCCCTTGATTCAGTCAAAATTGTCCGTTTCAGCCTTGTCCGCTCTATAATTCAAATAGTTTTCATTTGATCTTCACCAAACTTGCAGAGGATGTTTAGAGTTGCAAATTCTTGACCAAGTTTGATTACCAGTCACATAACACACCTCTGAATTATGGTACTTGATTCAGTCAACATTTGCCATTTTAGCATATTGTCTGCTCTTTTACTCGAACATTTCTCATCTGCTACACACCATACTTGCTGAGAATGTTTATAGGTAAACAGTCTTGGCCAAGTTTGATCATCATGTGGGGCCCTTTTTGACTTTGTCAGTGTTCTAGTTTTCCCTATTAAATGCTCCTTTTTGGTAGATTTATTCTGAGGTTGGGTCTGAAAATAGCCTATGAGGGAATTTGTTAATCGAAGGTTATAACAAAGGAACATCACAAGTTTAAGACTATCATGCAAAGTCTTGCATGGCAGCATTGTGTCCAAGGAATCCAAGGAAGTCTCTTAGATTGGTTTTGGTGGCCAACATAAAAACATCCTTTAGATGGACTTCTCCTTATTAGCTGGTCTAATCAATTCAAACCTTTAATCCGTGAATATTTATATAATATCAATAATGACACTAGGAATAATAATTATCTGATTTTTAGCTCACCTGCGTATGCTCATGTGAGCTGATTTGATTGCTTTATACCCCCATTCCACTGGCGGCGTTTCCACTGCGCTCATGGCGATCATGGCGCTTCTCCAAAATCTTCCAAATCGCCGCAGAAGCGCCGTCATGTGCCTAATTTTGGGACTTGGGTGTTTCTAGTACGCTTATAGTACGCTTCAAGAACGATCTCGCTGCGCTGTTTACGATCCTGTCGCGATGTTGCTGCGCTTCTACGGCGCTTGAGGTCTCTCCAAGACGCTTCTACTACGCTTCCACTATGACAAGGGATTTCAGGCTACGCTTCGTCTACGCTTAATACGTTGCTGTTACGACCTTGCTTCGACCTAGGCGCAGGAGCTGCGCTTCTGTTGCGCTTTTGGAACGTTTCTATATAAAATGGGTGATTAAACTGATTTCAAAGTACATGTAGTTGACCATCATCCTTCGAAGTAAATTGATCAAATTGTTTTGAAGACCCAGATCAAGAAAAACACAGTGTTGGGCCTGATCTAGGTCTTCTTTTTGCTAAGTCTTTCATGGGGTGACTCAAGCATTAACATTTTCCCTGTTCAATATCCATGTAAGAAAGAACGGTCTTATGAATATTTATTAGCTGCATTTTTAAAATTTAACCTTTTAAAGAAATGTTTTTGCTTTGACAAAAACTGTAGAATCATATTTATATCATGTTATAAGCAAACAGAGCAGACCCTGATCAGACGGCTCCAATAGGAGCTTCTGATCTAGATCTACTCTGTTTGCAAATGTGTGAAAAAGCATTTGTATGCGGACAAATATCTCGGCGCTTTTGTTGCGATGTGACTGCGATTGCGCTACGTTACTCACGCTGCAGCTACGATACTGCTGCGCTCATGAATTTCTTACTACGCTTCTGCGGCGATTCGAGTCCACGGCGATGCCACTACGATTGTTTTGAGCAAGGTCAAAACAATCGCCGTGAAGTGGCGATCAAGAAGCTTCTGTTATGCTTCTACTACGATCAGGGCGCTTCTACTGCGCTGTTGCCGCTCCTGCTACGATTCGCGGCGTTTTTACCAAAATTTCGAAGCGTAGCGGAATCGCCGCTCAGTGGAATGGGGGTATTACGTTCAGTGTCTGTGCATGTGTGCATTCCTCTGTCAACAAATGCTGTAAATGACATCTCTTCTGAAACCACAAGGTAGAATGTAACTAAACTTTACAGAAATTATCATTAGGGCCCGACACCTTGGTGTGGGTGCCCTATAGTAATCACCCTGTCCGTCAGTCAGTCTGTTAGTCCGTCACGCTTTTTGTGTCCGATCTCTAATTTTGTCGGCTCTCTTGACTCAAATAGATTTCTTCTGATCTTCACCAAACATAATAGAGAATGTTTATAGGTGTAAAATCTTGACGTAGTTAGATTACCACCTAAATCGCACTAGACACCTCTGAGTTGTGGCCCTTGATAAGTCAAATTTGGCCAATTTAGCCTTGTCTGCTCTCTAACTCAAATAGTCTTCATCTGATCATCACCATACTTGTCAAGAATGTTTATATGTGCAAAATCTTGACGACGTTTGGTTACCACCTAAATCGCATAAGACACCTTTGAGGTGGCCCTTGATTCAGTCAAAATTGGCCATTTTGGCCTTGTCCGCTCTCTAACTCAAATAGTTTACATCTGATCTTCACCAAACTTACAGAGAATGTTAATAGGTGCAAAATCTTGACCAAGTTGGATTACCAGTCAAATCGCATTAGAAACCTCTGAGTTATGGCCCTTGATTCAGACAAAATTGTCCGTTTTAACCTTATCCGCTCTATAATTCAAATAGTTCTCGTTTGATCTTCACCAAACTTGCAGAGGATGTTTGTAGTTGCAAATTCTTGACCAAGTTTGATTACCAGTCAAATCGCATAACACACCTCTGACTTTTAAACTTTTGAAAATCTGTTTTGCCAAAATCGGTGGTGCTTATTTCCTAATATAATTATATAGAAAACCTTTAAAAATCTTCTCCAAATATTTAAAACCTTTAAAGATCTTCTTCTCCAAAACCGGTGGTTCAATTTGAATGGTATTTGGCAGGAATAGTCCCCTGATGGCGAAAACTGCTAAAACCCTGCTGATATCTGAAAAACATGGCTGCCAGGGGTGGGGCTAAATTTCCTTTTATGACTATAGGGTTAACTTTAAAAATATTCTATGACTGTAGCCCTCTTTAATATATCTTCATTTTCCGGGGATGGTTGTGACTAGTTCATCTCTATCTAGTGCAGGTGAGCGATATAGGGCCATAATGGCCCTCTTGTTTTATAATGAAATGTGAATGCTGGAAATTTTGGCCATAATAGAAACTATAGACTCATCTATATTCGATGTAATTGCATGAGCAAACTGAGCAGGCCCTGACCAGATGGCTCCTACAGGTGCTGTCTCTCTGGGTCTACTCAGTTTGCAAAGGCATCTCTATGTAGTAAAGGGTTAAATACACTTCAAGTCACTTTTTAGTCAAAAATGAGAGGGTGAACTATGTTAGAACATCATGGCTCTTTTTTTTAATTTCTGGGGGTCTTCTCAACTCAGTAAAATCTGTATTTGTCTCATTCTATTGTCCTGAAGTCTTATTTGTCTTGAGTATATCATTGAATTTGTCCACAAGATAATAACTCTTGATTCTGATTAGAGTAGCCTTTTATCCCATATTTGTAAAGACAGATATATGCAAATAATGTTGACCCAGATCAGACTGCTCCTTCAGGAGCAATTTGATCAGGTTCTACACAATTGCTACTTGATTGGTTTTCCTTTAACCCATTCCATCATGCGCTGTTTATAGATTTAACATCTTTGAATAAAGAAAAGGAGCTTTTGCCCGAAAAATGGAAAATTTTAAAATTGTGTAGTTTTGAAACCATTGTGATAAATAGAGCATTTGCTCCTATGGAGCAAATGCTCTATTTATCACAATGGTTTCAAGAAATGACTTTTACGGAGGCGTCAAAAGATGTCAATATGAGGGAATGAGTTAAAGTTATACGCAGCAAAATTGACTTAAAAATCAGTCGAGAGTGGATGTCCGAATATTTAGGGTTAATATGGCATGCTGTTAATGAGCAACGATCCCTTGAATTCTTTGCTGAATATTCAACTTGGAAATTGATCATCATTGTTTTTAACCCTTTACCTAATGAATATTCATGTACCGGTATGAATCGATTACATCATGAATATTCAGTAGCTGAATTTTTATAATGGCTTAACAAACTTTTTTACCGTGGGACCTAATTGATCTGATCTGGGTCTACTCTGTTTGCAAAGGCTTCAAAATATGTCTCTATCAGGTAATAACTTATTTGAAGAATATTGGGAATTAAATTTTCACGCATCTGCAAACAGAGTAGACCCAGATCAGACAGCTCCTATAGGAGCCGTCTGATCAGGGTCTGCTCAGTTTGTAAATGGAATTTGATAGAACTGTTTCTTTAGTTTCTAAAATGGTTGCAATGTTCCAACTTCCATTATAACTATTTTGTCCATTATTTTGTCCATTAATATTCAGTAGTTACTGAAATTTGAAATAAACATAGAACCTGAAATGGTTAAATGATAAGCAGTGCAGATCCTGACCTGTCTCAGGAGCCCTCTGATGTGGGTCTACATTATTTGCACATGGCATATAACTTGTTTAGACCAGATTGATCAGTCTAGGAGCCCTCTGATTTGGGTGTGCATTATTTGCACATGGTAATTAACTTGTTATCAGCATTCAAAGGGTTCAGAAATACTGGACTAAAAACATTTCATGTCAGTGGATACAAAAAGTTAAAGGTTGTATACAGTAAATCCCCTCTGAACTGTACTTTTACCCTTTCCCTCATATTGACACCTTTTGACGCCTCTGTATAAAATGCAGGATGATGCATATGACTTTGACCCTGCATTAAACTGACACATGTCATAACACTTTCCCTGTTCTATATTTATTTCAAATTTCAGTACCTACTGAATGTTCATGGACAAAATAGTTATAATGAAATATTGAAGGTGGAACATTGTAGCTGTTTTAGAAAGTAAAGAAACAGATATTTCAAATTCCATTAATAAACAGAGCAGACCCTGATCAGATAGCTCTTATAGGAGCCATCTGATCTTGGTCTACTCTGTTTGCAAATGCTTGAAAACAGGTTTAAATGAAGGAAAGGGTTAACAACTGATAGTGATACTAATTTGAATGTCTGGTTTAGAGAGGTTTTACTGTATATTTAGTTCTGTTGTTTTAAACATTAGTTACAGCCCTTAGCCATTTGTATTTAGTTAGTTCTTCCTGTAGTGTGTTGCATGGGATTGATATTTTAGTAAAAAATACTCACAGAAACTTTTTTCTTAGCATGCATGTTGTAATTTATCTTGCTATAAAATTACAGGGCGGAGTCAAAGAAGGTTCGAACGCTTGGCTACATTAGGGGTCTGATTCTTGGCCCTTTCTTTGTTTCTGTGAAGCTAATCTGCCTGGTGGTTTTCGTCAGTTTTGTCTATTCTGGTGGACAGCTAAGGACTGAGACGGTTTTTGTAGCAACAGCTCTCTACACTGCTGTAAGATTAGCAACAGTCCTTTTCATGCCGTTTGCTGTTCAGTTCATCTCAGAAACTAAAGTCACATGTGACCGAGTTCAGGTTTGTTAAATATGGATTATGAATGTTGTACATGACAAATTGTGACTGTGCTGATTGGTTATAAACTTAACCCTTACAATGCTGAACTTTCAAATGGACTTTTCCAAAATTCTAACAGGTCAAGCTTACGGGGAATATTTAAGAATTTTTCTTAGTGTAACCTGACAAACAGTGCAGACCCTGATATTAGGGCTCCTATAGTAGCTCTCTTATCTGGGTCTACACTGTTTGCAAAGGACATTAGTGACTTGTTTCCAGCATTCTAAGGGTTATCAAAATAATTAAATGTAATATGTTTCTGGGAGAAAGAGCCAATTAAACTAAATAATCATTTGTTGATAGGGAAATATATTTATGTCTTCCCCCTATATTTATATGAGGGAGACATTGATTTCGTGAGAGTTGTCTGTCTGTTTGTATGTCCGTCACACTTTCTTGTCTGGATGGTAACTCAGATCTACATGCCTGATGCCAGTTGGTTAAAACTTCATATATGGAAAGAACATAATGAGAGGAATTGTCATGCACAAGGTCCATAACTCTGGCTTCAATTAAATTGGACTTATTGCCCTTTGTACATTTTTACCTCATCTGTTTTGAAGAAAAGTCAAGCTATTGTGATCACAGGGTCATAGGCGTCGTTGTTGTTGTTGTTGTCGTCAAAACTTTAATGTAGCTCATTACTCAAACTGTATAAGAGGTATCAACATGAAACTTCATATGTTAGTAGATCTCATGGAAGCGAAGGCCCCTACATATGAACCATAACTCTTGATTTCAAAATTTTGGAGTTATGGCCCTTTATTTTTTTCATTTTTTTTTTAATTTAGCTGGACAAGCACCAAATCAGACGAGCGTTGGCGCCGCACAGGGCTCTTGTTTCACACTTTCTTGTCTGGACAATAACTCCTATATGCCTGATGCCAGTTGGTTGAAACTTCAAATATGGATAGAGCATAATGAGAGGAAGTGTCATGCATAAGGTCCATAACTCTGACTTCAATAATATTGGAGTTATTGCCCATTGTACATTTTTTCCTTATTTTCTTGTCCGGACGATAACTCCTACATGGCTCATGCCATTGGATTGTAACTTCATAAATGGAAAGAGCATGATAAGAGGAAGTGTCATGCACAAGGACCATAACTCTGGCTTCACTACTTTTGGAGTTATTGCCCTTTGTTATGGGACTTTGAATTTTTTTAAACGGAAAATTTTGTCCATGCGGATTCTCCAAAATCTTTGGTTGGACTTTTCTGAATATTTATGGTATTAATCAGCACCAGGTCTAGTTATGCAGTAAAACCTCTCTATAACAGCCACTAAATTGTGTTAATTAATTGGTATTTTGGGCAGGTGGTTGCTTAAAGCAAGGTGAAAGTAAAACAGAACGCTCCTATAGGAGCGTTCTGTTTTACTTTCACCTTGCTTTAAGCATCCACCTGCCTTTAACTCAAAATAATTGATGTAATTTAGTGGTCATTATAGAGAGGTTTTACTGTACATATATTGTTCCTATTTCAGTTCAATGATTTTCTGCAGAGTTATTGGACTTTGAAATTTTACTTGGAAAATTTTGTCTGCGCAGTTTCTCCAAAATGTGTGGTTGGTTATTCATGAAATTTGTCATGATTGATCAGCACCATGCGTAGTTGTGCATAACATTTTCCTGTTATGGTTTGATGGTTTTCTACAGAGTTATGGGATTTTAAAAAATTTACATGGAAAATTTTGTCCACATGCTTTGTTAGGATTTTCATGAAACTGCATATGATTGATCAGCACCATAGGTTTTATGGGACTTCGAATTTTATGCATGGGAAATTTTGTCCGCACAGTTTCTCCAAAACCTTCGGATGGATTTAATCAAAGGATTGATCACCACCATACCTACATGTAGTTCTGTATATCTTATTCCTGTTCCGGTTCGATAATTTTCTGCAGGGTAATGGGACTTGACATTTTTACATGGAAAATTTTGTCTGCGTGGTGGGGATGGAGATGAGGGAGACATCAATTTTTATATAAAAAACATTTCTAGTTTAATTAGATTTATTATTAACAAGAGTTATTAAAAGTGTTTGCTGTGATACTCTCATATTAACTCTTACGATACCAAACTTCTAATAATCAATTGTCTGCAACCCAATTTTGTTAAAACATTTCCATACAATGAATAATTGAGAAATTAAATCACAGACATAGAACATTGAGACAAATAGTGAAGTCCCTCATCAGAAATCGCCTTTAAAAGGCAGTGTCGCTGTCTGATCTGGAACTGCACTGTTTGTCATGTTGTATTTTATAACATCGGCATTGACAGAGTTAATGGTTTTGTGATTTTTTTCTGTCTTTCACTTTTGCTTTTTACCTAAGCTTAATTGTTTAACCCTTTCCTCTATAAATACGCCTTTCTACGCCTCGGTAACAGTCACTTCTTGAAACCATTGTGATAAATAGAGCATTTGCTCCTATAGGAGCAAATGCTCTATTTATCACAATGGTTTCAAACTACAAAATTCTAAACTTTTCCTTTTCTCTAATTAATGCTCCTTTTGGGATTGATTGATTCAAAGTGATTGGATCTAAAAATAGCCTATGAGGTAATGGGTTAATCACATGAAACAAATTATATAAAACTTCAGAATGTATAATATTATCTACTGTTAATAAATAACAATGTGAAAAAAGAAAGATGAGAATTAGAGAGTGCGGAGAAAAAGAGAAATATAGAGAGAAATATAGAGAAACAGATACAGAGGTTGAATGAGAGTTATATACAGTAAACACTAGATACTACAAACACTCAAAATAAGTACCATTATTGATTTTTAACACAAGCGGCAGCTTAATGCAGCGTGAAAGTCATGCAGAAAGCTCCTCTTAGTAGGACCTTTCTGCATGACTTTCACCCTGCATTCAGCAGCCACCTGCCTACAAAAAATTCTTCATTACTAAAATTTAATAGTATTGAGTTTTTACTGTATATATATATAGAGAGAGAGAGAGATAGTCAGAAAGATAGAGGAATGGAAGGGGAGGGAGGAGGAGGGAAGGAGAGACAGAGAGAGAGACAGACAGGCAGAGAGACAGACAGAGATAGACAAACACACATAGAAGGGACTGAAGTAGGGAAAATGAAAAAGCTCAACACTTGTAGAGGTACAAAGAAAGCAGTTTAGAGCAAAAGAGACAAAGGCAGATATGGACAGAGTGTACTACAAAGATAATCTAAACTGACTTAACTGAGTGTTAGTGGACTAACAACTATTCACTTATTGCTAATCTTGTAGACTTGTGTCCTGGTCAATGCTTGTGAAAAGTAATACCATAATTCCCCTAAGTATACAGACAGACAAATGTAGTGCAGACCAAGATCAATTTATAATGGCTGCTTTATCAGGGTCTACGCTATTTGCTACATTGTCAGTCTTGTTAGAAGATATCTATAATGATGCCAAATTGAATCGTACAGCTTAACCCTTTCCCTGTTCTATGTTTATTACAAATTTCGATACCTACTGAATGTTATGGACAAATTTGTTACAATGAAATATGGAAGGTGGAACATTGTAGTCATTTTAGAAAGTATAGAAACAGATCTATCAAAGTCCATTAGCAAACAGAGCAGACTCTGATCAGACGGCTCCTATAGGAGCCGTCTGATCTGGGTCTACTCTGTTTGCAGATGCGTGAAAACACGTTTATATGAGGGAAGGGGTTAACAAACTGAAGGAGATATTTGGGTACTTACAGTAATTTAAGAGTATGTCATGGTGACTTTTAACCCCTTTTCAAATTTGTGAAACACAATAGGGTCCCCAAAATTCTCTGGTCATCCTGTCAACATGCCAGTGCTGCGCATTGGTCTAAAGGGTACGTTTTGTTTTCAGAGGTGATTTACAATGGAAATGTAGGTTTATGTTCCAGAGTATGCATTCGGAATTCAGAGAGTTCGGTTTATAGAGAGATTTTTGTCAAGCCTGCTTGTGGTGAGCTCGACATAGTCGCCACAATGTCTGCGCATGGTGTTAGTGCGTTCGTGCGTGTGTGCGGTCATGTCCGGGCTCTAATTCAGAACTCCATGAATGGATTGTGAAATGACTAGGCATAAATGTTCTTCTAAATAGTATGGCATGTCGCGTGCAAAAACCAGGTCAGTAGCTGAAAGATCAAGGTCATACTAAAAGTCTTGGAGGTTAAAAGTCAAAAACATGTATTTTTTTTGCTTGTCCGGGCTCTTACTCAGAACTCCATGGATGGATTGTGAAATGACCAGGCATAAATATTCCTCTAGATGGTACAGCGTGTCGAGTGCAAAAACCAGGTCACTAGCTGAAAGGTCAAGGTCATACTTGGAGGTCAAAGGTCAAAAACATGTATTTTTTTTGCTTGTCCAGGCTCTAATTCAGAACTCCATGGATGGATTGTGAAATGACCTTTTGAAGTTATGGTGCGTCGCTCAAAAGTCAAGCTCATACTTAGAGGTCAAAGGTCAAAAACATATTTTTTGCTTGTCCGGGCTCTAACTCAGAACTCCATGGATGGATTGTGAAATGATTAGGCATACATTTTCCTCTAGAAGGTATGGTGTGTAACACACGCAAAACCCAGGTCAGTAGCTGAAAGGTCAAGGTCATACTTAGAGGTCAAAGGTAAAAAACATGTATTTTTTGCATGTTCAGGCTCAAACTCAGAACTCCATGGATGGATTGTGAAATGACTAGGCATAAATGTTTCTCTAGAAGGTACAGCGTATCGCGCACAATAACCAGGTCAGTAGCTGAAAGGTCAAGGTTACAATTGGAGGTCAAAAGTCAGATTTCACAAACACAATGTGTGCCTATAATTACCTTTACTTGATATTCAAGCCTTTTCTTGCTTTTGCAAAGTAGACCCAGATTGTAGACTGACATAAAAAATAATGCTGACCCTGATCAAAAGGCTCCTTCAGGAGCTGTTTGTTCTGGGTCTGCATTATTTGCCTTAAGGTCGTCAGTCCAAAAAGCCACTGTTTGCCTTAGTTTGTCATTCCAGATACTTAGGGTGATTCAAGTACATGTACCTATATTTCCTATTTTAATGGTATTTCTCCTGTGTGGAAGATGCTGCCGCCGCGATGTAGCAGCTGGTCAAAGTCGACACTGTTGCATGATTCTGAAGACATCTTCAGATGTCTCGGTAAGATGTGTAAATTAAGACTTTGGAGAACAGCACCTTTTATTTCTTATGATTGAACTCTAGCTATGTTGTCTCTTCGAGACAATTCCAAAGAGTGGTTACAACATCATAATTATGGTTTGGTGTAGAAATGACGATTTAAATATTTGAATATAGCTGGTTTGGTGCAGAAATTTGAATATGGTCTTTGGTATAGAAATGATGATTTTAGTATTTGAAAAAAGCAAGTAATAGGAGCTTTTTGCATTACTGGTAATTAATTTTCGACCTGCATTAAGCAACCACCAGTCTTAAAAACTGAGATTTAGAGTTCTTTTTAAATGGTCTCTTGAGACAGGTTCTTCTGCACTCTGCATCTTGATTGTGATACAACTTTTATTGTTTACATTCACAGCTAAAGGCTTTAGTTTTGTATGTCATTAACCCTTTACTACATATAGTATATATTTACTACATATACATCTTTTGATGTATTTGCAAATGGGGTAGCCCCAGAACATTAGGCTTCTGTAGGAGCCATCGTATCTTGGTCTGCTCTGTTTGCTTATGGAATCATATAGATCTGATCCTACAGTTTCTGCCATGGCTAAACTTTCCTTGGTTCGTGTACCATTGTAAAAAGTAATTTAATTAATATTCATGATGTCATTATTTTATACATATCTATGTTTCTGGAGTAAAGGGTTAATGCTTAGAATGTACTATAGACCCCGCCCCATACTTCTTTTTCAGTACTGCTTAGTTATGAAATTTAAATCGCACAATATAGTGAAGACCACAATTCCAAGTCAGTGAATCATTCATATAAATAGTGTGGTTATTTCTTTGTCTATCATTTAATGAACTTGAACTAACTACAGAAATTTTGACATGTTGTAGGGGGGAAACGCAGTGCTTGCACAGGTCTTCCAATCTACGCGGTCTTATCTCATCAATGAGCTTTGCGGGTAAACACTTTGGCATACTGGCCATTCTTGTAGGCCTTGTGCTGTCTGGACAGGTATTCCGGATTGATGGCATTTTCATTGGTGTACGCTTCTGTTCCGTTCTAAATGGCATCCTACTATTTGCCTATCCAAGAGTGAGCAGAGACATTGGCGAAGTATCGATCTCTCTTAGCAGGATGAAGGTATCCTGAGAACCTTCCTACTTGACCCACCTTGAATCCATGCACACAAAGTCAACAAGTGTACTGGCATTTGCAAAAAGGTGTAGGCCCAGATCAGAGGGCTAGTAGAGGAGCCCTCTCATCAGTGTCTGCACTGTTTGTCAGTCAAAATTCGGAAGCAAATTTAAGCCTTTTATACTGAGTGGACTTTATAGTTAACCCTTCGCTTGCTGAATTTTAAAATACATTTCTCTTTATTTACCCATGCCCTGTTGTATAATTACATACCGGGTATATCTTCACTGTGTACAAGTATTTCGCTGTGCAATCACTGCTGTGGAGTGCACTGGTTGCACAATCAACTTGTAAATAGTGCAGACCCTGATGTGACAGCACCTGCAGGAGCTGTCTCATCTGGGTCTTCACTATTTACAGGTAGGTATATTGACGTGAACAGCAAGCGAAGGGTTAAACACTAATGAAGAATTAAGCATTTAAACAGTGAAAGAAAAAAAACCCAATCCCATTTGACTTTAGCTCACAGTAGCTTTATTATACCCCACACAAATGAGATTTATTATACCCTCCACAAATGAAGTTGATTTTTTCCCCCACAGATGGCATTCATTACAGCCCAACAAATGAAATCCTTTGCACTCCCACAATTGCAGTTTATTATATTCCCTACAAATGAGGTTGATTATACCCCCACAGATGAAGTTCATTACAACCCAACAAATGAAGCTCATTGCACCCCATAAATGCTGTTTATTATACACCTACAAAGGAAGTTTTTATACCCCACAAATGTAGTTTATGATCCCCCCCAAATGAAACTTATTCGAATCCCTACATATGAAGTTTATCATACCCACACACATGAGGTTTATTATAACGACTACAAATGAAGTTTATTATACCCCCACAAATAAATTTTATTACACTCCTTACAAATGAAGTTTAAGATTATGCTCCTACAATTGCAGTTTATTATACTCCCCTACAAATGATGTTGATTATACCCCCACAGATGAAGTTCATTACACCCTCACAAATGTAGTTTATGGTACCTCCACAAATGAATATATACCCTACAGCTGTAATTTATGATAACACCCCCCCCCCCCTCCCCCCAATATTGAAGTTTATTAACTCCTACAAATAAAGTTTATTATACCCCTACAAATGAAGTAATAATATAAAAAAATGAAGTTTGTTATACCCCCACAATTGAAGTTGATAATATACCCCCACATATGACAGTGTTTATACCCACACAGTTGAAGTTTATTACACCCCTAAAGTGATTATTACACTCCCACAACTGAAGTTTAGTTGGGTATATAGAAGTCACAGTATCAATCCGCCTCGGTTTTTCTTATCCTTACTATTTCTCGCAACTGCTGACTTGATTTGAACTTCTCGGGAAGCTTCATCATGAAGAGGACATGTGCATACTGTTATAGTGTGTCTGTTTGGTGAAATTTGGCCTCTTGATTATTCAAAATATCACGTATTCTTACAAATGCTAGTATGGGAGTATGAATCACATTCAGTGATTATAGTCTTTCCTATTTTCACCAATACTACAATGTGTTGGAAAATAGAATTGTTAGAATATTATACAAGGGGTGTTCGAAAAGGTATCCTGAAAATTTTAGGTTCATAACGTATTTATTAATGCGAATATTAGGACACAATTTTCACCAGTCATACTTTGATATTCTATGCACATAATGAAATAGAAAACATGATACAAATTACTCAGATACAAAATCCTCAGTCACTATGGTGATGTCAGATAATGTTGAGCGGGGCAACGTCATGTACCGTTGAGCGCGACAGCTTTCTAACGAATGAAATATGGCATCTGCAAAATCTGTCTGAAACAGTTAAATGTTTTCAAAGTATTCTCCTTTACATGATACACACTTTTCCCACCTAGGTATCCACTATGGAAAACATGACCTGAAATGTTCCTGTGGAATTTTACGGATGGTTTCCCTAACTACCGTTGGTAGGTCATCAACACCATAAAACCTGCGGCGCTGAGCTCTGATTTCAACGTTGGGAAAAGTCAGAAATCACACGGAGCTAGATCCAGTGAATATGCAGGATGCTTCACGGTCTCTATGCCTAACTCTCTGAGTGTTGATTTGGTGACCACAGAGGAGTGGGGCAGTGCTTTGTCATGGTGTAAAAGGAAGCCACCATCCTTTCTTTTCTTCTTTACTGCTCGTACCAGAATACGCTTGATAACCTGAAAATGTGATACAGTTATCAGACCAAATAATTCTATCATTGTATCAAATATTTACTTCAGCAATAAAATATATGTCAGCAACATTCAACTAAACTTACCTTTGAATAAAACTTTGCTGTAACTGTCTGTGCTGCTGGTACCACATGACTCAGAATCACTCCTCTCGAATCAAAAAAGATGATAAACATCAGTCAGTTTTCTTGCTGAGCAGTTTTCTAAGGCCTTTGTGAATATTAATTAGCTTAGGGCATAACTATGTACACAGGATATTTTGGTTTTGGTATTTGGTATTGAAAATGGTATAATCAGGTCTATAGTATTCCTTAAAGTAAACAGAGCAGATCCTGATCAGACGACTGCTACAGGAGCCATCTGATCTGGGTCCATTGTTTGCATATTAGGGTCCATGCTTATGAAACTTTTAGTTGAGTCTGAGTTCGTTCTCAAGTTTTTGATTGGTCAGATTTGAGCCTTTGGCTCAAATCTGACCAATCAAAAGCTTGAGAACTCAAAGCTGACCAATCAAAATCTTGAGAAAGAACCCAGACTCAACTAAAAAGCTTTATAAGCATGGACCCAGATTTGAAAAGGTGTGTCAATGTAGGAAATGGCTAAACTTATGAATATTGTTGGAGATGGATGGTTATTGGCTAGTTGAGGTTGATCTAGGCTGGAACTGGTGGACATTCGGTTACTTGTCTTTCAACACAAGGAGACATTCTGGGATGGCTGTGTTTAAGTCTGGCTTTTCCTCATTTGCCTGTCTGTATGATATTGGATTTGTTTGTCATCTGATAAACACTTGGATGCCTTTAAATGACTCAATCCTGTGTCCATTGGCTACAAAAGTAAACATCAAGAGTGTAATATATAGTTTTAGATTTGTAGGCATTGCAGAATTATCTCCCCTTGGACGTGGAGTATTTTTTTGTCCTTTGGGCATGAACCATTCATGGCTAGATGGTGTCACAAACTTTTCCTTCAGTTTGAAAGTTATGGAATTGATACTTGCCATACATAATAGCAACAAATAGTAGCGATTGGCATGACACAATTTTTATGTGTTTAGTGCCAGGCATTGCTGAATTATCTCCCCTTGAACTATGAGTATTTTTTTGTCACTTGGGCATTTAACATGGGTAGTTGGTGTCACAAATTCCTCCTTCAATTTTGAGAGTTATTAAAATTAAATTTGGCATGAATAATAACCATGAATAGGTGATTAGGACTAGGCCTTGCATAATTATCTCCCCTTGAACTTTGAGTATTTTTAGCTCACCTGAGCCAAAGGCTCAGGATGAGCTATTGTGACCGCAATCCGTCCGGCGTCCGTTGTCCGGCATCCGGCGTCCGTCCACATTTTCAAACGACATCTCTTCTGAAACTCCTGGCCCGATTTTAACCAAATTTTGTCAGAAGCATCAGTGGCTAGGGGGAACCAAATGTTGTTCACATTATGACCCCCGGGCCAAAAATGGCCCCGCCCAAGGGCTTATCAGTTTTTCATAGGAAAATCTTTAAAAATCTTCTTCTCTGAAACTGTAAGGCCTAGACCTTTGATATTTTGTATGTAGCATCATCTTATGGTCCTCTACAAAGATTTCCAAATTAAGACCCCCGGGCCAAAAATGGCCCCGCCTAAGGGCTTATCAGTTTTTCATAGGAAAATCTTTAAAAATCTTCTATTCAGAAACTGTACGGCCTAGACCTTTGATATTTGGTATGTAGCATGATCTTATGGTCCTGTACAAAGATTGTTCAAATGATGACCCCGGACCAAAAATGGCCCCGCCCAAGGGCTTATCAGTTTTCCATAGGTATATCTTTAAAAATCTACTTCTCTGAAACTGTAAGGCCTAGACCTTTGATATTTGGTATGTAGTATCATCTTATGGTCCTGTACAAAGATTGTTCAAATTATGACCCCGGGCCAAAAATGGCCCTGCCCAAGGGCTTATCAGTTTTTCATAGGAAAATCTTTAAAAATCTTCTTCTCTGAAACTGTAAGGCCTAGACCTTTGATATTTGGTATGTAGCATGATCTTATGGTCCTCTACAAAGATTGTTCAAATTATGACCCCCAGGCCAAAAATGGCCCCGCCCCGGGGCTTATCAGTTTTTCATAGGAAAATCTTTAAAAATCTTCTCTGAAACAGTAAGTCCTAGACCTTTGATATTTGGTATGTAGCATCATCTTATGGTCCTCTACAAAGAGGGTTCAAATTATTACCCCCGGACCAAAAATGGCCCCGCCCAAAGGCTTATCAGGTTTTCATAGGAAAATCTTTAAAAATCTTCTTCACTGAAACTGTATGGCCTAGACCTTTGATATTTGGTATGTAGCATGATCTAATCGTCCTCTACAAAGGTTGTTCAAATTATTACTCCTGGACCAAAATGGCCCCGACCAAGGGCTTATCAGTTTTTCATAGGAAAATCTTTTAAATTCTTCTTAAACTGTAAGGCCTAGGCCTAGGCCTTTGATGTTTGGTATGTAACATGATCTAATTGTCCTCTACAAATATGTAGCTTTGGCTTGTGGTCCTGAGTGATCTGCCAAGAATGTTCAACTTATGACCCTGACCTCTGGGCTAAACTCTTCCCCTTCCTTGGGGCTTACCAGTTTTTCATGGGAAAAATATAAAATATTATTTTTCTCTAAAACCATAAGGCTTAGACCTTTATTTAATGGCCTACTGCTTTGCCTTTTGGTTCTCTACCAAGGTTGTACAAATGATGACTTCTTGGTCAAAAATGGCCCCGCCCCTGGGTTATCTCAGGTGAGCGCTTCAGGGCCTCATGGCCCTCTTGTTTTCATTTAAGCCTGTAATATGGGTACATGCAGTTGGTGTCACAAACTCCTCCTTCAGTTTGAAAAGTATTTAATGTATATTTGGCATATACAGTAAAACCTCTCTATAACGGCCACTAAATTAAATCAAGTATTTTGTGTTAAAGGCAGGTGGCTGCTTAAAGGAGCGTTCTGTTTTACTTTCACCTTGCTTTAAGCAGCCACCTGCCCTAAATACCAACTAATTAACACAATTTAGTTGTCGTTATAGAGAGGTTTTACTGTATAATAGCCAGGAATAGTAGATGTGTAAGACACATTTCCATGTGTTTATTTCTAGGCTTTGCAGTATTATCTTCACTTGAACTTTGAGTAGTTTTTGACATTTGGGCCTGCAACATGTGTAGTACTCAAACTTCTCCTTCATTTTTTTTTCAACTGATTTCAGTGAAAATTATATATATGACCTCTATAAAGTGTATTTGTGCATTAGAAAATTATTGGCCTGTCTCCAGGTTTTATGGAGTTAGCTGCCCTTGAACATAGATGTGATGGTTTTGTTGTATTTGGGTAACAGTGAAGTGGTACAAACTACATGTACATACTTCCACAGTTTTCATACCAGATTTCTATGAAAGTTTGTACACATGGTCTCTTTGAAGTGTATATTTGCATAACGATTCTTTTCAGTTTCCAACTATTCATACAGGTGTTATCTGCCCCTTAATTTGTACCATATGTGTTGCTAACCAATAAAGTTGCTGCGTATTTGTGCCCCTATAATGAAGTGGGCACTTTTTATCAAAAAAAAAAATCACTCACTATCTGAGTATCCTGCTAGCTAGTTGGATGCAGGTTGGTGATTCTTGAAAATTTTACTTTTCTTTTTTTTAACCCTTCTCTTGCTGAATTTTAAAATACATTTCTCCTTCTTTACCCATGCCATGTTGTATAATTACATATATCTTCACGGTGTACACATATTTCGCTGTGCAATCACTGCTGTGGAGTGCACTGGTTGCACAATCAACTTGTAAATAGTGCAGATCCTGATGAGACAGCTCCTGCAGGAGCTGTCTCATCTGGGTCTTCACTATTTACAGGTAGGTATATTGACGCGAATAGCAAGCGAAGGGTTAATCTCAAAGAACTGATTTGAGGTTCATATTTAAATTGGTGTGCGTGCACTCTTCACTTTGACTTTTAAGTTTTACAGTACCAGGGTTCATAACAGTCACGCATTTTCTAACATTTGTAACTTTAACCCTTTACCTCATAGAAATTGCAAACAGAGTAGACCCAAAACAGAACTTGATGGTTTCTCTAGGATTCAGCTATTATTACATTATTTCTTGCATGAAAATTCATGAGGTAAAGGATTAAATTTTCAAACAGATGAGTGTTGTTCTGTGTTGAAGTTTTGCTTTTTCTTGCGTTTCATTTTATGTTATGAAAGTGATGCCTTATTGACTCACACAACTTTACAAAAAAAAACAAAACTGAATTACACAAGGAGGAGACTGAGTAAATATGCTAACCCTTTCCCAGTTCAGTATTCATGTAAGAAATAATGACGTCATGAATATTTATTAGCTCAATATTTATGATATAAACTTTTCAAAATGAATTTTTGGCTTTGACAGACTATAGAATCAGATCTATATTATGTCAAAAGCAAACAGAGCAGACCCTGATCAGACGGCTCCTATAGGAGCCGTCTGATCTGTGTCTACTCAGTGTTTGCAAAAATGCATAAAAAGGTGTTTACATGAGGGAAAGGGTTAAGACTGATTTCATAGGCTTATGTTGAATGGTATTCGGAGTTCATTCTGTTAATTTGTTGTCTGTTTTTGTCTTAACCTCTTTTCTCCATTAAAAATTCATGTACAAAGAATATTGACAAATGACTATTAATTGCTTAGATTATTTTTTAGAATGGTATATAAATACAGGACATATTTATCAAGGTAGATTCTGTAGAACTAGAGTTAAAAATTATTCCATATGCAATTTACAGAGCAGACCCTGATTGTGATCAGATGTCTCCTACATGAGTCATTCGATCTTGGTCTTAAAATCTGTTTGCAAAGACATTAAAAGGAGTAAAGGGTTATAAACCTATTCAGTTACATGTTGTTTTTGGTATGTGTGTTTGTGAGACAATTAACCCTTTACTCCATGAATATTCATGTAAGAAATAATGCAATCATGAATATCAATTAGAATAATTGTTATAATAGCATATGAACACAGGAATGTTATGGCAGAAACAGGCTAGACTCTGTATCTACAGTATATATACATGTATATGCAAACAGAGCAGATCCTGATCAGATGGTTCTTAAACCTCATGTTAGATGGTATTCTGATGTCTGTTTTTCAACCCTTTACCAGAGCTCCAGATAAGATGCGTAAATTGACACATTTCCAAGTATGACTTCTTTAAAGAGACGATTCTAAAGAGTGGTCACAACATAGGGTTTGGTGGAGAAATGATGATTTTAGTATTTGAGTACGCACCGTTATCTGTAGCTCTGTTTTAACTCTACAGATACTGTCCCTTTGCAAACAGAGTAAACACAGATCAGACTGTTCCTACAGGAGCGATCTGATCAGGGTAGTGCATCTGTTTGCTTATGGAATTATATACATGTAGATTAGATTCTACACTTACCATTGCAAAAAGTTCCTTGTTCATATGCCATTATAAAAATGAATGTAATTGATATTCATGACTTCATTATTCTCTTGCATGAATATTCATGGAGTAAAGGATTAGATCTGTTTTTGGCATAGGGGTCTGTACCGCTTCATGGGTGTCTATATAAACTACAATGTATTTAATACTTTTATTATATAGTATATATAGACTCCAATGAAGTGCTACAGACCCCTATGGTTTTGTGTGGTTGCCTAAGAGAGATTTTACAGTACTAACTGTTGTGGTTGTTTTCAGCCTATCACTATTCAACACTTGAATTGACTGAATTTGTCTTTTTATCTTATTAACCGAAGTTTCAACAATCAAACTTTTGAAGAAAAAAAAGTTGTCCGTTTCAATTCTAAAATAAGTTTTCTTTTTTAAAAAAACCCACAGTGCTTCAATGATGAAGGTCAAATTAGTTTGGATCCAAACCTGTGTGAAATAGGTATCACATGAGATAACTCTGTGCACATGTGCACTAGCTCTGAAGTCTTGATAACTTCTCAACCTGTTCCTTCATATAAACACTTTTTCACACCTTTGCAAAAGTAGTTAAGAGTTAAGACTCAGATCAGAGGGCTCCTGTAGGAGTTAAGACTCAGATCAGATGGCTCCTGTAGGAGTTAAGACTCAGATCAGAGGGCTCCTGTAGGAGTTAAGACTCAGATCAGAGGGCTCCTGTAGGAGTTAAGACTCAGATCAGATGGCTCCTGTAGGAGTTAAGACTCAGATCAGAGGGCTCCTGTAGGAGTTAAGACTCAGATCAGAGGGCTCCTGTAGGAGTTAAGACTCAGATCAGATGGCTCCTGTAGGAGTTAAGACTCAGATCAGAGGGCTCCTGTAGGAGTTAAGACTCAGATCAGATGGCTCCTGTAGGAGTTAAGACTCAGATCAGAGGGCTCCTGTAGGAGTTAAGACTCAGATCAGACGGCTCCTGTAGGAGTTAAGACTCAGATCAGAGGGCTCCTGTAGGAGTTAAGACTCAGATCAGATAGCTCCTGTAGGAGTTAAGACTCAGATCAGATGGCTCCTGTAGGAGTTAAGACTCAGATCAGAGGGCTCCTGTAGGAGTTAAGACTCAGATCAGAGGGCTCCTGTAGGAGTTAAGACTCAGATCAGAGGGCTCCTGTAGGAGTTAAGACTCAGATCAGAGGGCTCCTGTAGGAGTTAAGACTCAGATCAGATAGCTCCTGTAGGAGTTAAGACTCAGATCAGATGGCTCCTGTAGGAGTTAAGACTCAGATCAGACGGCTCCTGTAGGAGTTAAGACTCAGATCAGAGGGCTCCTGTAGGAGTTAAGACTCAGATCAGACGGCTCCTGTAGGAGTTAAGACTCAGATCAGACGGCTCCTGTAGGAGTTAAGACTCAGATCAGACGGCTCCTGTAGGAGTTAAGACTCAGATCAGAGGGCTCCTGTAGGAGTTAAGACTCAGATCAGAGGGCTCCTGTAGGAGTTAAGACTCAGATCAGATGGCTCCTGTAGGAGTTAAGACTCAGATCAGAGGGCTCCTGTAGGAGTTAAGACTCAGATCAGAGGGCTCCTCTAGGAGTTAAGACTCAGATCAGATGGCTCCTGTAGGAGTTAAGACTCAGATCAGAGGGCTCCTGTAGGAGTTAAGACTCAGATCAGACGGCTCCTGTAGGAGTTAAGACTCAGATCAGATAGCTCCTGTAGGAGTTAAGACTCAGATCAGAGGGCTCCTGTAGGAGTTAAGACTCAGATCAGAGGGCTCCTGTAGGAGTTAAGACTCAGATCAGAGGGCTCCTGTAGGAGTTAAGACTCAGATCAGAGGGCTCCTGTAGGAGTTAAGACTCAGATCAGAGGGCTCCTGTAGGAGTTAAGACTCAGATCAGATAGCTCCTGTAGGAGTTAAGACTCAGATCAGATGGCTCCTGTAGGAGTTAAGACTCAGATCAGATAGCTCCTGTAGGAGTTAAGACTCAGATCAGAGGGCTCCTGTAGGAGTTAAGACTCAGATCAGACGGCTCCTGTAGGAGTTAAGACTCAGATCAGAGGGCTCCTGTAGGAGTTAAGACTCAGATCAGATGGCTCCTGTAGGAGTTAAGACTCAGATCAGATAGCTCCTGTAGGAGTTAAGACTCAGATCAGAGGGCTCCTGTAGGAGTTAAGACTCAGATCAGAGGGCTCCTGTAGGAGTTAAGACTCAGATCAGATGGCTCCTGTAGGAGTTAAGACTCAGATCAGATAGCTCCTGTAGGAGTTAAGACTCAGATCAGAGGGCTCCTGTAGGAGTTAAGACTCAGATCAGAGGGCTCCTGTAGGAGTTAAGACTCAGATCAGAGGGCTCCTGTAGGAGTTAAGACTCAGATCAGAGGGCTCCTGTAGGAGTTAAGACTCAGATCAGACGGCTCCTGTAGGAGTTAAGACTCAGATCAGAGGGCTCCTGTAGGAGTTAAGACTCAGATCAGAGGGCTCCTGTAGGAGTTAAGACTCAGATCAGAGGGCTCCTGTAGGAGTTAAGACTCAGATCAGAGGGCTCCTGTAGGAGTTAAGACTCAGATCAGAGGGCTCCTGTAGGAGTTAAGACTCAGTTCAGAGGGCTCCTGTAGGAGTTAAGACTCAGATCAGAGGGCTCCTGTAGGAGTTAAGACTCAGATCAGACGGCTCCTGTAGGAGTTAAGACTCAGATCAGAGGGCTCCTGTAGGAGTTAAGACTCAGATCAGATGGCTCCTGTAGGAGTTAAGACTCAGATCAGAGGGCTCCTGTAGGAGTTAAGACTCAGATCAGAGGGCTCCTGTAGGAGTTAAGACTCAGATCAGAGGGCTCCTGTAGGAGTTAAGACTCAGATCAGACGGCTCCTGTAGGAGTTAAGACTCAGATCAGATGGCTCCTGTAGGAGTTAAGACTCAGATCAGATGGCTCCTGTAAGAGTTAAGACTCAGATCAGATGGCTCCTGTAGGAGTTAAGACTCAGATCAGGGGCTCCTGTAGGAGTTAAGACTCAGATCAGATGGCCCCTGTAAGAGTTAAGACTCAGATCAGAGGGCTCCTGTAGGAGTTTAGACTCAGATCAGAGGGCTCCTGTAGGAGTTAAGACTCAGATCAGAGGGCTCCTGTAGGAGTTAAGACTCAGATCAGACGGCTCCTGTAGGAGTTAAGACTCAGATCAGATGGCTCCTGTAGGAGTTAAGACTCAGATCAGATGGTTCTGGTAGGAGTTAAGACTCAGATCAGATGGCTCCTGAGTCCTGTAGGAGCCGTCTGATCAGGGTCTGTTCTGTTTGTTATTACATTATATAGATCTGATTCTACTGGTTTTGTCAAAGCAAAAACTTCACTTGAAAATTTTACATTATGTTAAACTTCAGCTAATAAATATTCATGATAAAAAGGGTTAAGTCGAGATGCTGAATAATTCAGTGTCTCAACAGAATCCAAACTGTGGTGCAGTGAATTGATTTTGAAAAGAATTACCAGTACCCTTAACCCTTTCTCTGTTCTATATTTAGTCCAAATTTCAATACCTACTGAATATTCATTAAAAAAATAGTTATAAAAAATATGGAAGGTGCAACATTGTAGACATTTTGGAAAGCAAAAAACAGATCTATCCAATTCCACTAGCAAACAGAGCAGACCCTGATCAGACGGCTCCTATAGGAGCCGTCTGATCTGGGTCTACTCTGTTTGTAAATGCGTGAAAACACGTTTATATTAGGGAAAGGGTTAACAGTTTACCATTTACTTCATAGATACACCTTTTAATTCCTTTGCAAACAGAGTAGACCCAAACTCCTGTACGAGCTTTCTGATAGGTCTGCTCTGTTTGCTTATGCAATTATATAGATCTTATTCTACAGTTTGTTTCATAGTAAACAAATCAGTTGTTCATAATATCATCATTAAAAATACAGTTAATGAATATTCATGATGTCATTATTTCTTACATGAATATTTATTACGTAAAGGGTTAAAGTAAATAATAGAAAACAATTATCAATAATACTAAGATACTGTAGTTACATACAGCACTCTTTTCTAATACATTATTGAAGTTGTGCACTAAAAATGCTGGGGTTTTGATATGATGAGAGGTCAGAGCTCAAATAAATGCACTTTATTAACTGCAATATACAGTAAAACCTCTCTATAACGGACACTAAATTATTTTAATTAGTTGGTATTTAGGGCAGGTGGCTGCTTAAGGCAATGTGAAAGTAAAACAGAACTCTCCTATTGGAGCGTTCTGTTTTACTTTCACCTTGCTTTAGGCAGCCACCTGCACCTTAACTCCTACAGGAGCCACCTTGATGTAATTTAGTGGCCGTTATAGAGAGGTTTTACTGTAGTATGTTGGAGCACTATATAGCCTCCAGGCCTGTGTCACTACTGCCTTACAGCCACATGGAAAAAATAAGCCACGTGTCACAGCTAAAAAAGGGCACTTGGAGATTATTTTCAAACTCTGAAGAAAACAAAGAAGCAATTTAGACCTTGATCATATGCAGTATGCCAAAGTTGCAACTAATCTGAGTCAACATTTTTTGCCAATGCTTGAGAAGACTGTTTTCCCATGATGCTGGCCAATTATTAGTGAACAAAGCACATAACATCATTATCTTCATATCTGTAGCTCTTTTCATCACTATCTTCATATCTATAGCTCCTTTCATCATTATATATCTTCATATATTTCTATTTTTATTATCTTTGTACCTAACTACCTATAGCTCTTGTCATCATTATCTTCATATCTATAGCTATTTTCATCATTTTCTTAACACCTAACATGCTTATGTACATGTATTAGTTTGGCAAAAATCAATTTGGTTACGGATATTATTCTGATGAATGAGTTTGAAAAGACATTGAGATAATCTTGTCTGTTGAACCCTTTAGGTCTTAAATATTCATGTAAGAATTAAATCATGATGCTGAACTGCAATACATTTAGTAGCCAAACTTTTATATTAAATTGGTGCATATATAAACACAGGATTTTTGGCCATGGAAGAAACAGCAGAAGTGGATGTATATATAATAAGTCAATAAGTGAAAAGAGCAAGACAGAGACCCTGATCTGAGATGGCTCCAATAGGAGTCTACATGTATATCTGTTTACAAAACTGTTAAAAGGCATATATAATGGTATCTCAGAGCTCCAGATAAGATGCGTAAATTAAAATATTTTCAAGTATAACTTCTTTATTTCTCCATCAAACCCTATGTTGTGACCATTCTTTAGAATCGTCTCTTCGAGACGATTCTAAAGAGTGGTCACAACATAGGGTTTGGTGGAGAAATGACGATTTTAGAATTTGAGTACACACCGTTATCTGTAGCTCTGGTATCTCTGAAGTAAAGGGTTGTACACTTTCTGTAACTTTATAGATATGAGGTAGCATGCATACATCAAACATTTTACCTGCTGTCAGTGATGAGAGCCCTTGTGTATGGATCCAGGCAGCTAGGGGTCTTGGCAACATTTGTCTGTCTTGTTCAGACCGATACCCACTATACCACAGCAAATATCTTCACTGGTATAAACATGTTTGCTCTACTGGGACGTTATTTAGTGTTCGCTTTCCAAAGGCTGACAAAGAATTTTGCAGACTTGACAGTCACCATTAGGAGAATTCAGGTAATCGACACTGAGTGTGGGTGAATAGGTATGTCTGTAAGGGCACTGCTGCTGTGCACGTGGATAGTGACGAAGCATTGAAAACTACTCTTGGGGAAAATAGTTGTGTGGGTAATCCTTTTCCATTTCAATATTCATGTAAGAAATAATGATGTTTATTTTTATTATGTTATATGTATACAGGAGTTTTGGGTATTGGTAGAAAACAAGGAGTCAGATCTTTTGTAATTTCATAAGCAAACAGAGCCGACCCTGATCAGACAGTTCCCATAGGAGCTGCCTGATCTGGGTCCTCTCTGTTTGCAAATGCGTGAAAATGTGTTTATATGAGGGAAAGGGGTAAATTAATGATATGTTATAGTTAGCCTTAGGTAAGGGCAAAGAAGAAACACTAGTCCAGAGCTTTACTGAGTTAGGTAAGGGTTAAGAAGAAACACTAGTCCAGAGCTTCAGATAAGATGCGTAAATCAAATCATTTTCAAGAATAACTTTGTTATTTCTCCACCAAACCCTATACTGTGACCACTCTTTAGAATCATCTCGAAGAGACGGTTTTAAAGAGTGGTTACAGTACAAGGTTCGGTGGAAAAATGAGGATTTTAGTATTTGGGTACGCACCTATCGATCTGTTGCTCTGCTAGTCATAGTACAAATAGTAGAGTGAATGAATGATGTGTTATGGCCAGGTTATGGTGAAGGAGGGAAATCTAGATTTGACCCAATAGTGGAGGGAAGTTGAGTGATTAATGTGTGTTATGGCCATATAGGGTTGATTCGTCATGGGACAAGTGATGGAGTGACTGAATGATGTGTTATCCCATGACTTCACTTGCACTTCACTTTCCACTTGACTCTTTACTCCATTGGTGCTTGTGTTAGAAATACTGCCACAGTGCTCCAGATAGTATCCGTATTGTACGAACAAATATTTTGCTGGTACGGATAGAAATTCAAATCCATACGTACACGTACGTATCATATCATTTTGCTCGTATGGATCCAATACAGAAACGATCCGTATACATGATCTACAAATCGGAAAATTAAATTCTAAAATCTCGCCAGTTGCTCAAGACACCTTTTATATAAAGCAGGGACAAAAAAGACTCGCAAGTCAAAGTTGCTTGAGGGCTTATTAAATGTGAACAAATCAGGCATTCGGTATCATCATACACGATAACAAACTCCTCAGTGATCTCGCTTGTCACTTCATCACGGTTACTAACGGCCTAGTAGTGGAAACGGAAACCAGATGTTATAGCAAAATATGGGGTATCACGAATCACCGGATTGGACCGAATCGGACAGGATAGGACCAAATTGGACTGGATCGGACCATATTTTCTAATATAAATGGATGCGTAAACAGACCAAATAATTGTTAAATGTGTTTGTAGGCTTTAGTATTTTATTTAATAACTCAATTTTCGTCTGAAATTGCCTTGGAGTTTCAATTTACATACATCAACCACCTCTGTTGACAGGTTGAAGTGACCAACAAAAAATCAGATACCGGTAAACAGGCACTGACAGACAGACATACAAACATAGATCTCTAGACATATGGCAGAGAAAGGACATTTACAAAAACCAAACAAGTCTGTTAGTCATACGATAGTTTAATGAAGTATGGAATGTATGCATAAAGCTCCTATAGTATATACGGTACCAGCTGTCTGCATAACTTCCATCCTGTGTCTGTCAAAAGCTATACACAGCTTAATAATAATATGTTGAGTTGTTAATGTTATCCAAATGTTTAGTGTGATTTCCTTTAAATGCCTATTGCAAAGAATGTGGAATTTGATCGAGGAAAAGACTCTACTATTGCATGGACAATAGCTTGTTCACCTGCAAATGGAAAAATAGACGATGTTAAATTCTGAAATGGGTCCGATTCGGTGAATAATCGGGTCCGATTCGGTAAATATCAGGCACCATCCGGTCCGATTCGGTGATTTGAGACACCGCAAAATATGTGATTTTCTCTCGCCTGGGCCATTGGTGAAAAAAACAGCCCCCACTTCTACAAGTAACTTCATTGTACATGTAGCAGGCATATTTTATAGCATAACCAAAAATGTTGGTGAAAAAGCGTCGCAGCATACAGGTGGGTTGCATGCTTTAAGTATGATTTGCGGCCTTGAGGCACTTCGTACCAAACACCAATATTCAAAAAACGAACCGGAGATAGACTTTTCAATAATTAGCAGCTTTATTAAATTTCAACACACATGATAGAAAATAACAGTGAATGCGTGAGATGGGAATAAACAGAGCTGTATCATAAAGTAGATCTTTTCGAATATTTCTCCATGGTTCATAAATTTTGTTCTACAGATGCCTTGATAATTAAGGTTGTATTGTACGTGCCAACTTTCTGATTTCTGACCAAAAACATTTTTTGTATAACCATTTGTAAGTGATGAAAATAGAAATGCTAACTGTAACATATTAGTAATATAATGGGATTTTAGCCATAAATTGATGCATCTAAGAATCAGATACGCCACATTCACTATCTTTAAGCAAACGGAATAGACTGAGTCAAATGACATAGGTTCTGTTCTGCAATATGGCCCCTCAATTTAACCCTTTATTTCATGAATATGCATGTGATCTGAATGAAACTTCACCACACAGTATTGGTTACTTCTATACAGTAATTCGAGCCCGGAATACTGGTTACATGTACTGGCCAGAAATAGCCTGTACTGATGAAGTTCAATTTGGATCAGTACCGTACTGATGGTAGCCAATAATTATCTGGAGCACTGCTGCCATGATGCATTGAATTTAAATTACAGTAAAACCTCTCTATAACGACCACTAAATTACATCAAGTATTTTGTGTTAAAGGCAGGTGGATGCTTAAAGCAAGGTGAAAGTAAAACAGAACGCTCCTATAGGAGCGTTCTGTTTCACTTTCATCTTGCTTTAAGCAACCACCTGCCAAAAATACCAACTAATTAACACAATTTAGTGGTCTTTATAGAGAGGTCTACTGTACTATTTTATAATGGCACATGAACACATGACTTTTTAGCAGTGGCAGAAACTGTAGAATCACAGGCATCTATATTATTTCATAAGCAAACAGCAGACCCTAATCAGACAGCTCCTACAGGAGCCGTCTGATCTGGGTCTACTCTGTTTGCAAAGGCATAGAAAGGCATATGGAGTTACGGGTTTAATGCTGCATTTTACCAAGTCATGATGATGATGATGATGATGATGATGACAAATGCTGCATTCTACAAAGTAGTTGATAATCTATATTCTGTAGCTGATATCATTAACTAATTATTACCTTATAGATACACCTTCTAACATTTCACAGACATAATTGATCCAGGTCAAACTTCTCAATGACCCCCAAGACTTTCCATTTCAGTCATTCCACTCATTCTGAAAATGTTGCTGTATTTCATTTGGAAATAGCTGTTGGTGCACATTGTTATCCCATTCCCTCATAGGCTATTTTTAGACCCAAACTCTTCGAATAAATTTACTGAAAAAGAGCATTTACTAGAAAAAAGGAATATTTTAGCATTGGGTTGTTGAAACCATTGTGATTAAAAGACCTGCTCTGAAATACAGCATTCAAAACCCTTTACTCCATAGATATGCTTTTCTATCGTGCCTTTGCAAATAGAGTTAAATCCAGATCACACGGCTCCTTTCAAATTAAAGGCCGGGGCGCCCTGTCGCAGCCATGACCTAAAAAGAAAAGTCTCTGATAAAAGAATAAATTGAGACTGATGCAAGGTACACAATGGAAGAACTAGCTCAGGAATCAGTTTACCGTATATTAACCCTTTCCCTGTTCTATATTTATTCCAAATTTCAATACCTACTGACTATTCATTAACAATATAGTTATAAAGAAATATGGAAGGTGCAACATTGTAGACATTTTAGAAGGCAAATAAACTGATCTATCAAATGCTATTAAAAAACAGAGCAGACCCTGATCAGACTGCTCCTCTAGGAGCCGTCTGATCTGGGTCTACTCTGTTTGCAAATGCGTGAAAACATGAGGGAAAGGGTTAACTGATCGACTAGGGCTAAAAAAGGTCTGTGCAAGATGGGTCCCCATATATTAACACAAGAACAGAAGGAAAAAAAGCGAGTTCAATTAGCTTCAGCAGTCATTGAAATTTTTTACCAATATGACGATCAACGTTAATTATACGCCTGAAGGTAACTTAATTGGTAAGTCGTATTACGGTATGGCGCTGATCCGTCTGTCTGTCCATCCGTTAGCCACATCTTTGTCTGCTCAATAACTTGACAACTATTGGGTGTGCTGTCTTCATACTTAGTAGGCTAGTAGATGACCCCTATTGATTTTTAGGTCAGTCGGTCAAAGTTTAAGGTCACAGTGACTTTCAGCTCAGAAATCTTGTTTGTTTAATAACTTGATAAGTATTAGGTGTGCTGTCTTCATACTTAGTAGGAAGGTTGGTTATGGCTAGTAGATGACACCTATTGATTTTGAGGTCAAAGGTCAAGGTCACAGTGACCTTCAACTAAAAATCTTGTTTGCTCAATAATCTAATAAGTATTAGGTGTGCTGTCTTCATACTTTGTAGGTAGGTTGGTCATGGCCAGTACATGACCCCTATTGATTTTGAGGTCAGTCGATCAAAGGTCAAGATCACGGTGACCTTCAACTCAAAAATCTTGTTCGCTCAATAACTTGATAAGTGTTAGGTGTGCTGTCTTCATACTTAGTAGGCTAGTAGATGACCCCTATTGATATTTAGGTCATTTGGTCAAAGTTTAAGGTCACAGTGACTTTCAGCTCAGAAATCTTGTTTGTTTAATAACTTGATAAGTATTAGGTGTGCTGTCTTCATACTTAGTAGGAAGGTTGGTTATGGCTAGTAGATGACACCTATTGATTTTGAGGTCAAAGGTCAAGGTCAAAGTGACCTTCAACTAAAAATCTTGTTTGCTCAATAATCTAATAAGTATTAGGTGTGCTGTCTTCATACTTTGTAGGTAGGTTGGTCATGGCCAGTACATGACCCCTATTGATTTTGAGGTCAGTCGATCAAAGGTCAAGATCACGGTGACCTTCAACTCAAAAATCTTGTTAGCTCAATAACTTGATAAGTGTTAGGTGTGCTGTCTTCATACTTAGTAGGAAGGATGGTCATGGCTAGTAGATGACCCCTATCGATTTTGAGGTCAGAGGGTCAACTGTCAAGGTCACAGTGACTTTCAACTCAAATTAATATTGTGCATGTTACGACGGCACATACTTCGGGCGTATAATGCTCTTGTTGGAAATTGTTACTGATGACGAAACTTGGATCTATCATTTTGAGCCAAAAAACAAAGGAAAAAAAAGGTTTTGGTGGCTTCAGATGGTAACTGGCCAGTTATCGCATGCAGAAACAAGACTGTAAGTAAAACAATGTACACACTTTTCTTTGATGGGTATGGTCCAGTACTTCAAGTTCATGTCCCGAAAGAGTCGTCAAAGTGTACACAGACCGCCGCAGGTGCACAGGCACGCAGGTCACCTTCGTGAGGATGCGCCAGCTCATAAATCAGCTGTTGTAGCCAACTATTTGCAGGAAATTAAACTAAAAGTCATTGAACATATATCATACATACCTCGCCCCTTGTGACTTTTGGTTGTTTCCAAAGTTAAAAGAAATGTTTGCAGTTCTTCATTACGAATCCAGAACCAGTATTGGCTGTAGCGTCTATCGATATATGAAACATATACCAGTTTCGGACTATCACGAGGCTTTCCGAAAATGAATAGAGCGTTGCAAAAGGGTCATTTCTACACAGGGTGAATACTTTGAGGGACTGACAGAGAAAAAATGTTTTTTTGAACACTGATGTAAACTCCACGAAGCTATTTTACGAATTTTGAAATACCCCTCGTATGTTCTATGGCCACAAGTTTCTAATTTTACATTGCAATGTTTACCATAAATATAGGCATGCAAGCAAATGACTGCTCTTCTATTGAAATTTACTTACCCGGGAGCAGAACCAGCGAAATGTTTTTTATACAAAAAGGGAAGAAATTGAAAGAATTGTGATGAGAAATCGAGTTGGATGTTTGTGGGAAATTATCGCATGCCCAGGTCGATATTTCTGCCTTATGGGAAGTGTGGTTGCATTGGTTGGAGCTGGTACATGTTTGATGGCCAGAAGCTTGTTTGTTCTGATTGGCCTTGCCATCTTGATGGAGGATACGCTGTGTTTTTTCATGGCATCTGCATTCAGATATATGCCCTAGAGACAAAGAGTACCATCATAAGAATTGAGGTAAATGAACTCTCAAATGATGGAGAGGAATTTGATTAGTGAGCAAATGCACGCTAAATAATTTTGCTGTCTGCTCAATTTAAGTCTGCAACATTTTGAAACTATTAATTTTCTGATTTGTTTTGCAGAAATTGAGCTTGAGTAACAAAGAGCTTAGATTACTAATTAGGCTCCATTCTTTATGAGGTCTGATCTGGATCCAAACTGTTTGCATGGGTCAAAAATGATGAGACAATATGTCTGGTAGCATGCAAACAGTGAAATGCATATGCCCCCCCCCCCCCCCCCTCGCCCCCCTTGCATCTACCTCATGTAATTGTCATATTGTGACCAGTTTTCACCTATGTGCTTTCTATAGCTTCAAGTTGTTTAACACTTTCCTTTATGAATATTCACATGCGAAATAATGACTGTATGCAGTATTAATGAATTGAATTTTATAATGGCATCATGGAAAAGGGCATTTTTGACCATGCATGGCAGAAGCTTTAGGATCAGGTCAATATTATTTCTTCAATATTATTTCATCAGCAAACTTTGAGCAGACCCTGATCAGACAGCTCTTACATGAGCCATCTGATCTGGATCTACTCTGTTTACAAAGGTGCCACAAATCGTCTATATGAGGAAAAGGGTTAATTCTTTGTATACATGCTTATGGTGAAATGGTGATAAATTATTATATAGCAGATTAGACATCAGAGCATTAGATAAGAGGAATTCTGATCTATCAAAATCTATTAACCCTTCGCTTGCTATTCACGTCAATATACCTACCTGTAAATAGTGAAGACCCAGATGAGACAGCTCCTGCAGGAGCTGTCTCATCAGGGTCTGCACTATTTACAAGTTGATTGTGCAACCAGTGCACTCCACAGCAGTGATTGCACAGCGAAATACTTGTACACAGTGAAGATATATGTAATTATACAACAGGGCATGGGTATAGAAGGAGAAATGTATTTTAAAATTCAGCAAGCGAAGGGTTAATTTTCAGCCAAGCTTTATTTTGCTTCACTTTCTTGTCTGGGGAGATTTACTTCAACGTTCAGAACATTGCAGGGCAGCATTTTGTCTGGTTTTAATTGTATTATATTTGTAGAAGGTTGAATTATTGTTTGTTTGCATTTTACATATAATTATAAAGCGGCCATGAAAAAGAGGTCTAATTATGGAAGCTTTCTGCATTACTTTTGCCCTGCTTTAAGCAACCACTTGCTTTTTAAGATTCCTGTGTTCAATAAATGATAGGCCGCTGAAGACAGGTTTTACTGTAGATTAAACAGGCGGACAAACATAGTGCAAATAGTGCAGACTCAGCTGCTCCTTTAAAAGCAGTTTGATCTGGGTCTTCTTCATTTGCTAGTACAGTATATGACAATATTTCAAGGAAGACAGGGATCAGCAAAATCTTGGGATTATTGGGATGCTCAAAAATCTGATAAGTATTAGGTGTGCTGTCTTCATACTTTGTAGGTAGGTTGGTCATGGCCAGTACATGACCCCTATTGATTTTGAGGTCAGTCGATCAAAGGTCAAGATCACGGTGACCTTCAACTTAAAAATCTTGTTCGCTCAATAACTTGATAAGTGTTAGGTGTGCTGTCTTCATACTTAGTAGGCTAGTAGATGACCCCTATTGATATTTAGGTCATTTGGTCAAAGTTTAAGGTCACAGTGACTTTCAGCTCAGAAATCTTGTTTGTTTAATAACTTGATAAGTATTAGGTGTGCTGTCTTCATACTTAGTAGGAAGGTTGGTTATGGCTAGTAGATGACACCTATTGATTTTGAGGTCAAAGGTCAAGGTCAAAGTGACCTTCAACTAAAAATCTTGTTTGCTCAATAATCTAATAAGTATTAGGTGTGCTGTCTTCATACTTTGTAGGTAGGTTGGTCATGGCCAGTACATGACCCCTATTGATTTTGAGGTCAGTCGATCAAAGGTCAAGATCACGGTGACCTTCAACTCAAAAATCTTGTTAGCTCAATAACTTGATAAGTGTTAGGTGTGCTGTCTTCATACTTAGTAGGAAGGATGGTCATGGCTAGTAGATGACCCCTATCGATTTTGAGGTCAGAGGGTCAACTGTCAAGGTCACAGTGACTTTCAACTCAAATTAATATTGTGCATGTTACGACGGCACATACTTCGGGCGTATAATGCTCTTGTTGGAAATTGTTACTGATGACGAAACTTGGATCTATCATTTTGAGCCAAAAAACAAAGGAAAAAAAAGGTTTTGGTGGCTTCAGATGGTAACTGGCCAGTTATCGCATGCAGAAACAAGACTGTAAGTAAAACAATGTACACACTTTTCTTTGATGGGTATGGTCCAGTACTTCAAGTTCATGTCCCGAAAGAGTCGTCAAAGTGTACACAGACCGCCGCAGGTGCACAGGCACGCAGGTCACCTTCGTGAGGATGCGCCAGCTCATAAATCAGCTGTTGTAGCCAACTATTTGCAGGAAATTAAACTAAAAGTCATTGAACATATATCATACATACCTCGCCCCTTGTGACTTTTGGTTGTTTCCAAAGTTAAAAGAAATGTTTGCAGTTCTTCATTACGAATCCAGAACCAGTATTGGCTGTAGCGTCTATCGATATATGAAACATATACCAGTTTCGGACTATCACGAGGCTTTCCGAAAATGAATAGAGCGTTGCAAAAGGGTCATTTCTACACAGGGTGAATACTTTGAGGGACTGACAGAGAAAAAATGTTTTTTTGAACACTGATGTAAACTCCACGAAGCTATTTTACGAATTTTGAAATACCCCTCGTATGTTCTATGGCCACAAGTTTCTAATTTTACATTGCAATGTTTACCATAAATATAGGCATGCAAGCAAATGACTGCTCTTCTATTGAAATTTACTCACCCGGGAGCAGAACCAGCGAAATGTTTTTTATACAAAAAGGGAAGAAATTGAAAGAATTGTGATGAGAAATCGAGTTGGATGTTTGTGGGAAATTATCGCATGCCCAGGTCGATATTTCTGCCTTATGGGAAGTGTGGTTGCATTGGTTGGAGCTGGTACATGTTTGATGGCCAGAAGCTTGTTTGTTCTGATTGGCCTTGCCATCTTGATGGAGGATACGCTGTGTTTTTTCATGGCATCTGCATTCAGATATATGCCCTAGAGACAAAGAGTACCATCATAAGAATTGAGGTAAATGAACTCTCAAATGATGGAGAGGAATTTGATTAGTGAGCAAATGCACGCTAAATAATTTTGCTGTCTGCTCAATTTAAGTCTGCAACATTTTGAAACTATTAATTTTCTGATTTGTTTTGCAGAAATTGAGCTTGAGTAACAAAGAGCTTAGATTACTAATTAGGCTCCATTCTTTATGAGGTCTGATCTGGATCCAAACTGTTTGCATGGGTCAAAAATGATGAGACAATATGTCTGGTAGCATGCAAACAGTGAAATGCATATGCCCCCCCCCCCCCCCTCGCCCCCCTTGCATCTACCTCATGTAATTGTCATATTGTGACCAGTTTTCACCTATGTGCTTTCTATAGCTTCAAGTTGTTTAACACTTTCCTTTATGAATATTCACATGCGAAATAATGACTGTATGCAGTATTAATGAATTGAATTTTATAATGGCATCATGGAAAAGGGCATTTTTGACCATGCATGGCAGAAGCTTTAGGATCAGGTCAATATTATTTCTTCAATATTATTTCATCAGCAAACTTTGAGCAGACCCTGATCAGACAGCTCTTACATGAGCCATCTGATCTGGATCTACTCTGTTTACAAAGGTGCCACAAATCGTCTATATGAGGAAAAGGGTTAATTCTTTGTATACATGCTTATGGTGAAATGGTGATAAATTATTATATAGCAGATTAGACATCAGAGCATTAGATAAGAGGAATTCTGATCTATCAAAATCTATTAACCCTTCGCTTGCTATTCACGTCAATATACCTACCTGTAAATAGTGAAGACCCAGATGAGACAGCTCCTGCAGGAGCTGTCTCATCAGGGTCTGCACTATTTACAAGTTGATTGTGCAACCAGTGCACTCCACAGCAGTGATTGCACAGCGAAATACTTGTACACAGTGAAGATATATGTAATTATACAACAGGGCATGGGTATAGAAGGAGAAATGTATTTTAAAATTCAGCAAGCGAAGGGTTAATTTTCAGCCAAGCTTTATTTTGCTTCACTTTCTTGTCTGGGGAGATTTACTTCAACGTTCAGAACATTGCAGGGCAGCATTTTGTCTGGTTTTAATTGTATTATATTTGTAGAAGGTTGAATTATTGTTTGTTTGCATTTTACATATAATTATAAAGCGGCCATGAAAAAGAGGTCTAATTATGGAAGCTTTCTGCATTACTTTTGCCCTGCTTTAAGCAACCACTTGCTTTTTAAGATTCCTGTGTTCAATAAATGATAGGCCGCTGAAGACAGGTTTTACTGTAGATTAAACAGGCGGACAAACATAGTGCAAATAGTGCAGACTCAGCTGCTCCTTTAAAAGCAGTTTGATCTGGGTCTTCTTCATTTGCTAGTACAGTATATGACAATATTTCAAGGAAGACAGGGATCAGCAAAATCTTGGGATTATTGGGATGCTCAAAAATCTGATAGCATTTGGTGGTTGTCATTTTCCAAATCTTTCCAGACTGCAGGCAATGTTTTCTTCACAGCTGGTTTGGTGGGTTTATTTTAACATTGTAAAATTCAGCCTGTTCACTTTTTACTTTTTATGCCCTCCCCCTGGCTTGGTCAGTTGTTTTTGTCGCTACTGCACATACATACTTCAAACATGACATGCATGTGCAACTTATGGAGGCAAACGTTTTTAGGTGACTTATTAAAGATGTATTATGCGCAAATTTCCACAAAATTTTCGTTTCAAACTGACTTCAGAATCAGAATCTATATACCTTAACACTTATTTAACACTCAACAGCATGGTTAGTTAATGGTTGATTGAGTCGAAAACATTAGAAAAATGGATTGCTATGGAAACCATCAGAACAGCGTTCGCCATTGGCCAGAATCTCACAGTCGTAAGATTCAAATTTACATACCGGAAATAATCATTTGATGTATATGTAGGCCAACTACCAGTGTCAGCCATTGTACATATGTGATAACAACCTAATTAATATTCAAAGCATTGTTCCGAAATAGAATCGGGGTCATTCAGAACTTGGCCGAAGATGTCCGCTAATATCCATTTAGCAGTACATGTATTCAGATAGCGATAATATTTAGCTGAACAAAAATTATTATATCCTGTTGAAAAATGGGTTGTAAGCATTATTTTCGTTGTATGTATATGTGTACAGCTTCTGGTGTTAATATGAAAAATGCGCATGATTTTAAGGTCAAGGTCATACATCATGATCAAAAAGTCATATCGGGGGCATAGTGTTTCACAAACACATCTTGTTCATACTCAGATCTGTCAAGCTTCTCAAACTTTTCATTAAATTCTCCTCATTACCTTTTCCTCACCTGCTGCAGAGTCACATTCTACTGATCTGTCCGATGATAATGAAAACTTACCGTCAGTGTTTTTCACATGTTTTAGTAGATTCTATTAATCAAGATTCAGATAAGTGATATCAGCGGGAGAGATAAGATGTGTTCATTAACCCTTTCACCACCGCAATCGCATAAATGCACCACGACAAATAGTGCAGTCCCAGATCAGACGCCGCCGTCTGATCAGGGACTTCACTATTTGTCTCAATCTCTATTTCTATATATTATGTGCTTTATTCCTTTGAAATTTGCATTTATTTGCATTTATTTATCTCATTTTCTTATTTTACTGAATGATTTAACAAACTTGGATTGCAGACGACAAATAGAAATTTGGCGCCGAAAGGGTTAAAAACTTTTCTTAACTCGATCAAGACTTTGCACACTAAGAGATGTTTTCATCTTCAACAATGATCGTCTGTTTCTATTCTTGACCATTTACTCCATGAATATTCATGTGAAAAATAATGACATCATGAATGATAACATTGCTGACATATAATGACACATTGGAAACAGTAAGTTTTGGCCATGTAGAATAATATTTATATTATTGGTATTTTGTAAGCAAACTAAGCAGACCCTGATCAGATGGCTCCTACTGGAGCCATCTAATCATGGTCTACTCTGTTTTCAAAGGCATAGAAACGCATATTTATAAAATAAAGGGTTAAAATAAAATTACTCTCATTTCTTACAAAAATATGGTCAAATTATCGAACAGGTTGGATTTTGATGCGATTCTGCAAGGTTCAAAGAGTTAAGAATAGCTCCTTTATTTCTCCAACAAATCCGATGTTGTGACCATTCTTTTAGAATGGACTCTTTAGTTCTAATGAGTGGTTATAAAACAGGGTTTTGTGGAGAAATGATAAGTATTTAAATATTTATAATCACATCTTTATCTATAGCTCCATGAAATATATATATTTTTTATTAACAGGAAAGAAATTGAAGCAATTTTGAGGAGAAATCGGGTGGGATGTTGGTGGGAGGCTGTCAAATCCTCTGGGCGGTATTATTTTCTCATGGGAAGTGTGATTGCATTGGTCGGCACGGGTACACATTTGATGGCCAAGAGCTTGTATTTGATGATTCGTTTTGCCTACATGATGGAAATTATATTCTCATTTTACATGGCATCAGCATTGAGATATGTTCCAGAGAACATGGTTTCTATCCATAGGGTTGAGGTAATTGAACTCTGGAATATACATTATCACTTGGATAACAAATGCAAAGGTCTCTGCAGGTGTGTGGCACCAAAACTCCCTCAGAATCTACCTCATGTCATTGTCTTGTCATAAACAGTTATCAACAATGTGCTTCTTCCCCCCCCCCCCCCCCCCGAACCCTTTACTTCATGAATATTCATACAAGAAATAATGACTTCAGAAATATTACTACTATAATGACATGCACACAGAAATGTTTGGCTATGTCAAACTGGAATAGACATGTACAGTAAACCCTCTCTATAACGGCCACTAAATTACATCAAGTATTTTGTGTTAAAGGCAGGTACGTGGCTGCTTAAAGCAAGGTGAAAGTAAAACAGAATACTCCTATAGGAGTTCTGTTTTACCTTCACCTTGCTTTAAGCAACCACCTGCCCTAAATACCAACTAATTAACACAATTTTGTGGCCATTATAGAGAGGTTTTACTGTACAATTTTGTGGCCGTTATAGAGAGGTTTTACTGTATGTCATTCCATAAGATCATACAGAGCCGGCCCTGATCAGACAGCTTCTACAGAGGCAGTCTGATCTGGATCTGCCTTATAAGCTCACCTGAGCCAAAGGCTCAGGATGATCTATTGTGACCACGATCCATCCGGTATCACAGTCCGGCGTCCAACGACATTTTCAGACAACGACATCTCCTCTGATTTTAACCAAATTTTGTCAGAAGCATCAGTGACTAGGGGGAACGAAATATTGTTCAAATTATGACCCCGGGACCAAAAATGGCCCCGCCCATGGGCTCATCAGTTTCTCATAGGAAAATCTTAAAAAATCTTCTTCTCTGAAACTGTAAAGCCTAGATGTTTGGTATGTATTATGATCTAATGGTCCTCTACAAAGATTGTTCAAATTATGACCCCTGTTTTTCATAGGAAAATCTTTAAAAATCTTCTTCTGAAACTGTAAGGCCTAGAGCTTTGATATTTGGTATGTAGCATGATCTAATGATTCTCTACCAACATTGTACAAGTTATGACCCCTGGACCTGGTGTGTAGCTTTGCCTTGTGATCCCCTGCCAAGAATGTTCAACTTGCGACTTCCAGGCTAAACTTGGCCCTGCCCTGGGGTTTATCAGTTTTTCATGGGGAAAATATAAAATATTATTTTTCTCTGAAACCATAAGGCTTAGACCTTTAATTAATGGCATGCAGATTTGCCTTATGGTTCTATACCAAGGTTGTACAAATGATGACTTTTGGATTAAAAATGGCCCCATCCTGGGGATTATCTCAGGTGAGCGCTTCAGGGCCTCATGCCCTCTTGTTTGCAAAGGTGTTAAGAGGCATATAGATGAAGTAAAGGGTTAATTCTTTGTATGCTAGTGATAATCTTTGCAACTACATGTAGTTTTGATCCAGATGAGATTCCTAGTACTTCATGTATCTTAGTTGTATCCTGAATGTGTCATAGTGACAAGTGTGTTTTGAAAGAAACGAAAACCAAGTCTATGACAGCTGAAGTAGACATTTTATGTGGAAGACAACTTTCTGACTGTCTTCAGAATCAAGTATTGATTGAGCAGGATAATCAGAGCGACAGATAAATGTGCATATACGCGAGTATACGCGAGTACTAAAATTGTTGTTCTCCACCGAACCCAGGTATGTTGTGACCACTCTTTAGAGTTGTATCTTCAAGATGGTCACAACACAGGGTTTGGCGGAGAAATAAAGAAGTTATTCTTGAAAAAGTTATAATTTGTACATTTTTTCTTGCTTTTCAAATATACTACATAACATGGGTTACTAAAAATAGAAGTACTAGAAATCCATATCTGGAACAGCCCTTGTGTGGTGTATTCAAATGTGTGATTAAGCGAAATAAATACAAGGGAAGCAACTCTTAAATAATTATTCCAAAAGATCTACAGTCACAGAGTTTACAAATTATAAATAATAAGTAATTAGCACAAATGTGAGATTCTATTTATCATATAAAAATTTAAAAAGCCTATTTAATTAACCGAAGGAATAGTTTTGTATGTGAATCATGTATGTGACGTTTTTGGTAATATGTCATCACAAATGATGTCATTTATCGTCCCGCTTTGTTTGTTTTAGGGTGTATTTAAGCAAGAAAAATAATCAAGCATGGGTTTTGTTAAAGCTGGGACTTCTATAGCTGGGAACTTCTATACCCTCGGTTGGTCTACCTGATCCCGTGGAAAACTCGCTAATGCTTGTTTCCGACTGGGAACAGACCAACCTCAGGCATAGACGTCCCCGTCTTTAACAAAATCCATGCTTGATTCTATTAATCTGGAGCTCTGTTAATTGTTTTTTATTTCTTTTGATATGCACAAAGAGTCCAACATGGTGGATGTGGATACGATACCAATTTTCAATGTCTTATCTAGATTCGCTAGAAATGTGCCTTATGCCTAGATATACATGTATGCCAGTCTCTTGCACTCCAGCTCACAACATTCACCTTTGCCACAGGCTGCAGGCTTTTTTTCATCATGACATGACATTAGTTACGGTATTTGAAGTTGGTACATTGGTCATTTGCCTGAAAAGGCATTGAAATAAGTTCCTGAAAAATTGTCAAATTGTCCTCCGAGTTCAGTGACTTTTTGGCATATGAAAACAAAATGTACAGACAAACGGATCTTACTTGTCTGTTAATTACATGCAAATTGCTTGCAGCACAATTGCTTATAAATAGCAACAAAACAACTTAGAAAAAGCTGATCCTGTGAGAGGTCAATGGAGAGATCCAATGCAGTATATTGCTGCCAGTAAAAATGAGCTTGTTTGTAGGTATTATACTCCCATGTTTAAGTGGTGTGAGGGACTTCATGTAGAGACATTATACAGCTTTCTGAACATTGCACTTGCTCAAGGTATGGGCAAAGTTGGACCAGGGGCCATAAAATGGTCCTTTGTCGCCAGGTTTACCATTTACCATTTGCTTCATAGTTTTGCTTTTTGCTTTCAGGACCAATGATCCTAAATGCCCATGTGTATTTTATGAATAATTGCAAAGTGAGAGTAGAGTGCAACACTATGTAATAACTACATTGTTAAACCCTTTCCCTCAATCATTATCCTTTGCAAACAGAGTAAACCCAGATCAGATGGCCCTTGTAGGAACTATCAGATCAAGGTCTGCTCTGTTTGCTTATGAACTAGTATAGATCTGATTCTGCAGTTTCTTTCATGGCCAAATACTTCTGTGTTAGTATGCCAGAATAAAAATTATTCTAGGTAATATTCATGAAGTTATGAATTCTTGTATAAATAGTCATGAGGTATAGGGTTAACATTTATAAGCATTTAAAATAATTGTTTTTATGAAATTGTTAAAAAATGTGTCACGGTACATCCGTCCATCTCTAGTTATGTCCCACAATCTGATGGACGCAATTCTGTAGTTTAGTTATATATTCAAAACCAACATCAGAGAGACAAGCAGGTTAGAACCTGATGAGAAACTGACCTACTTGGCATCTCAACTGGGTCCAGATAGTGTGCAAGATCATCACTACTGTAGTTTCACCAGTATTAGACGTGCCACTTTCTCCCCCATGAATATTTAGTGAAGAATTTATTACTGTATGAATATTCATGAGCTGAATGTTTATAGTTAAACATTAACAATGGATTTTTGGTTGTAACTGAAACTTCAGAATTAGATTTATATTATTCAATAAGCAAGCAAAGCATGGGGGATAGAGTTTAACCCTTTCCCTAATATAAACGTGTTTTCACGCATTTGCAAACAGAGTAGACCCAGATCAGATGGCTCCTATAGGAGTCATCTGATCAGGGTCTGCTCTGTTTGCTAGCGGAATTTGATAGATCTGTGTCTGGATATTCAGTATTTTGTCTATAGGTTGTTATAACTATTTTGTCTATGGATTGTTATAACTATTTTGTCTATGGATTGTTATTTAACTATTTTGTCTGGATATTCAGTATTTTGTCTATGGATTGTTATAACTATTTTGTCTATGGATATTCAGTATTTTGTCTATGGGTTGTTACAACTATTTTGTCTATGGATTGTTATAACTATTTTGTCTATGGATTGTTATAACTATTTTGTCTATGGATATTCAGTATTTTGTCTATGGATTAATATAACTATTTTGTCTATGGATTGTTATAACTATTTTGTCTATTGATTGTTATAACTATTTTGTCTATGGATATTCAGTATTTTGTCTATGGGTATTCAGCAGGTATTGAAATTTGGAATAAATATAGAACAGGGAAAGGGTTAAGAAAACTCCTTTATTTCTCCACCAATCCCCATGTTGTGACCACCTTATAGAATCAACTTTTCAAGACAGTTTCTCAAGAGTGGTTGCATTATGGGGTTTGTTGGAGAAATGATGATTTTAATATTTGAATACCTTTATCTATAGCTCTGTGAAATGCTTTTCCATACTAACAGGAAAGAAATGGAAGCAATTTTGAGGAAAAATCGTGTTGGATCTTTATGGGATGTTATAGCATTCTCAGGTCGATATTATTGCCTGATGGGAAGTGTGATTGCATTGGTCGGAGTGGGTACACATTTGATGGCCAAGAGCGTGTATTTGCTGATTTGCTTTGCCTACATGATGGAGGATATGCTTTGTTTTTTCATGGCATCTGCATTCAGATATGCCTTAGAGACAAGGGTTACTATCACAAGAATTCAGGTACTTTTACAGCACAGCCATTATAAGATATACATGTACTTTGGGTTTTTCATGGCATCTGCATTCAGATATGCCTTCGTAGAAACAATGGTCACTGTCACAAGAATTCAGGCACTTTTACAGCACAGCTGTTATAATATATGATATACTTTGTTTTTAGCTCACCAGAGCACAAAGTGCTCAGGGTGAGCTTTTGTGATCGCCTGATGTCAGTCATCCATCGGCGTGCGGTGTCTGTCGTTCGTCATCAGTCGTCAGCAATTTGAACCTTTAAAAACCTTCTCCTCTGAATCTACAGGGTTCTCAGCTTTCATGTTTGGCATATAGCATCATCTTTAGGTCCTCTACAAAAGTTATATAGATTATGTCCCTGGGGTCAAAATTGGCCCTGCCCAACGGGTGCCTCGTTTCCTATACATTAAAACTTAATAGTGAAAACTTACAAAATCTTCTGTTCTGAAACTGGAAGGTTCTCAGCTTTAATATTTGCCACATAGCATCATGTTCAGGTCCTCTACAAAAGTTATACAAATCATGGCCCCAGGATGATGGCCAGTTCTCAATAGAAACATATAGCTAGTGAAAACTTTGAAAATCTTCTCCTGAAACTGGAAGATTCTCAGCTTTCATATTTTGGCACATAGAATCATATTTAGGTCCTGTACAAAAGTAATATAAATTATGCCCCTAGGGTCAACATTGGCCCCACCCCAGGGGTGGCCAGTTTTCTATAGAAACATGTAGTGAAAACTTTGAAAATCTTTTCCTTAAACTGGAAGATTCTCAGCTTTCATAGTTGGCACATAGCATCATGTTTAAGTCCTGTACAAAAGTTATATAAATTATTGCCCTGGGATCAAAATTGGCCCCTTCAAAAGTGGGGGGGGGGGGGGGGCAAGTTTTCAATATAAACATTCTTAAATCTTCTCCTCTGACTGCATGGTGAGCAATATCAGGGCCATCATGGCCCTCTTGTTTCATGGCATCTGCATTCATTAACCTGTTCAGTATATCATGTGAAATAATGACATTATGAATATTTATTAGCTGAAATTTCATAATGTAAACTTTTCAAGGATTGTTTTTGGCTTAGACATGAATTTTAGAATCAGATGTATATCATGTCAAAAGCAAACAGAGCAGACCCTGATCAGATGGCTCCTATAGAAGCCGTCTAATCTTGGTCTAATCTTGGTCTACTATGTAAAATATATGATGGAAAGGGTTAAGAGATAATGGTTAATGTCACAACAAATCGGGTATATTTACATCCCTGCTATATTAACTCTTTGCACGCTAGCGGCGAAACTGTGATTACCTATGCAAACAGTTTGTATCCAGATCAGGATCCAAACTGTTTGTCATCTTGACCATATTTTTGCAAAGAAAAAGGGAGAAAGTTTATTTTAAGAATTGAAGCAGACGACAATTGTTGCAGACCCTGATCAGATGACTCCTACAGGTTTGCACTTAACCCATTACCTCATAGGCTATTTTTAGCTCCAACCTCTTTGAATAAATCCACTGAAAAGGAGCATTAACTAGAGAAAAGGAAAATTATAGAATTTTGTAGTTTGAAACCATTGTGATAAATAGAGCATTTGCTCCTAAAGGAGCAAATGCTCTATTTAAAAAATAATTTAAAAAATAATCACAATGGTTTCAGCAGGTGAATTTTGCAGAAGCGTCAAAAGGCGTCAATATGAGGGAATGGGTTAATGCAGAATTAAATTTGTCCTGCATTAAACCCTTTCCCTCATTTAAATGCCTTTTCAAGCATTTGCAAGCAGTGTAGAGCCAGATCAGATGGTTCCTATAGGAGCTGTCTAATCAGTCTGCTCTGAATGCTTATGAAATAATGTAGATCTGATTCTACAGTTTCTGGCAACACCAAAATATTCTGTGTACACATGCCATAAGTATGCTTTTTTTATGCCTTTGCAAACAGAGTAGACCCACATCAGATGGCTCCTATAGGAGAGGTCTTTCAGGGTCTACTGTGCTTGCTTTTGATATAATGTAGATCTGATTCTCCAGTTTCTGTGACAATACAGAATTATTTTGTTAATAGTACACATGTACCATTATAAATTCGGTGAATTTATATTCATGAGGTAATTATTTCTTGCCTGAATACTTATGGAGTAAAGGGTTAACCCTTTTCTACTTATGGAGTAAAGGGTTAACCCTTTTCTTCATATAAACACCTTTTCAAGCATTTGCAAACAGAGTAGACCCAGATCAGATGGCTCATATACAAGCTGTCTGATCAGGGTCTGCTCTGTTTACTTTTGACATGATATAGAGATGATTAAGCAGATTTTGTGTCACCTGCCGAGAGGCAGTGTGTCACTTAGGGATCACTTTTCTGTCGTCTGTCCGTCCGTCTGTCTGACTGTCCATCTTACTTTCTTATTTTGGCTGTCATTTCTAAACTAATCATTATAGAGCTTTCATATTTCACATGTGGCTTCCTCTCATTGAGGACCATTGGTGTAACTTAAAGGTCGATCACTGTGCATGCAATACTTTTTAGCTCACCTGGCACAAAGTGCCAAGGTGAGCTATTGGGATGATCCTATGTCCGGCGTCGTGCGTTGTGCGTATGTGCGTTGTGCGTCGTGCGTACGTGCGGGCGTCAACAATTTACTTGAACATCTTCTTCTCTGGAACCACAATGCCAAGAGCTTTGATATTTGGTATGTAGTATGATGTAATGGTCCTCTACAAAGATTGTTCAAATTATGTCCCCCGGGCCAAAAATGGCCCCGCCCCGGGGCTTATCAGTTTTTCATAGGAAAATCTTTAAAAATCTTCTTCTCTGAAACTGTCAGGCATAGACCTTTGGTATTTGGTATGTAGCATCATCTAATGGTCCTCTACTAAGATTGTTCAAATTATGACCCCTGGGCCAAAAATGGCCCCGCCCCAGGGCTTATCAGTTTTTCATAGGAAAATCTTTAAAAATCATCTTCTCTGAAACTGTAAGGCATAGACCTTTGATATTTGGTATGTAACATGATCTAATGGTCCTTTACTAAGATTGTTCAAATTATGACCCCTGGGCCAAAAATGGCCCCGCCCCGGGGCTTATCAGTTTTTCATAGGAAAATCTTTAAAAATCTTCTTCTCTGAAAATGTAAGGCATAGACCTTTGGTATTTGGTATGTAGCATCATCTAATGGTCCTCTACTAAGATTGTTCAAATTATGACCCCTGGGCCAAAAATGGCCCCGCCCCATCATCTAATGGTCCTCTACTAAGATTGTTCAAATTATGACCCCTGGGCCAAAAATGGCCCCGCCCCAGGGCTTATCAGTTTTTCATAGGAAAATCTTTAAAAATCATCTTCTCTGAAACTGTAAGGCATAGACCTTTGATATTTGGTATGTAGCATCATCTAATGGTCCTCTACTAAGATTGTTCAAATTATGACCCCCAGGACAAAAATGGCCCCGCCCTAGGGCTTATCAGTTTTTCATAGGAAAATCTTTAAAAATCTTCTTCTCTGAAAATGTAAGGCATAGACCTTTGGTATTTGGTATGTAGCATCATCTAATGGTCCTCTACTAAGATTGTTCAAATTATGACCCCAAGGACAAAAATGGCCCCGCCCCAGGGCTTATCAGTTTTTCATAGGAAAATCTTTAAAAATCTTCTTCTCTGAAACTGTAAGGCATAGACCTTTGATATTTGGTATGTAGCATCATCTAATGGTCCTCTACTAAGTTTGTTCAAATTATGACCCCTGGGCCAAAAATGGCCCCGCCCGGGGCTTATCAGTTTTTCATAGGAAAATCTTTAAAAATCTTCTTCTCTGAAACTGTCAGGCATAGACCATTGGTATTTGGTATGTAGCATCATCTAATGGTCCTCTACTAAGATTGTTCAAATTATGACCCCTGGGCCAAAAATGGCCCCGCCCCAGGGCTTATCAGTTTTTCATAGGAAAATCTTTAAAAATCATCTTCTCTGAAACTGTAAGGCATAGACCTTTGATATTTGGTATGTAGCATGATCTAATGGTCCTCTACTAAGATTGTTCAAATTATGACCCCTGGGCCAAAAATGGCTCGCCTGAGGCTTATCAGTTTTTCATAGGAAAATCTTTAAAAATCTTCTTCTCTGAAACTGTAAGGCATAGACCTTTGATATTTGGTATGTAGCATGATCTAATGGTCCTCTACTAAGATTGTTCAAATTATGACACCCAGGACAAAAATGGCCCCGCCCCAGGGCTTATCAGTTTTTCATAGGAAAATCTTTAAAAATCTTCTCCTCCAGAACTGTAAGGTCTAGGCCCTTGATATTTGGTATGTAGCATCATCTAATGGTTTTCTACCAAGATTATTCAAATTATTACCCCTGGGCCAAAAATGGCCCCGCCCTGGGGCTTATCAGTTTTTCATATGAAAAGCTTTAAGAATCTTCTTCTCCAAAACTTTAAGGCAGAGACCTTTAATATTTGGTATGTAGCGCTATCTAATAGTTTTCTACCAAGATTGTTCAAATTATGTCCCCTGGGTTGAAAACTTCCCCGCCCAGGGGCATATCAGTTTTTTATAGGAAAGTTTTTAAAAATCTTCTCTTAAAAATCTTTAAAAGTCTTCTCTGAACTTGTAAGGCATAGACCTTAGATATTTGGTATGTTGCATTATCTAATAGTCCTCTACCAAGATTTTCAAATTATGAACCCCGGATCAAAATTGACCTTGCCCTGGGGCTTAACAGTTTTTCATAGGAAAATCTTTAAGGTCTAGTTTAGTTATTCCCCTTTGTTCTGATTTTCGTCACTCTTTCTTTTTTGGCTATCATTTCTAAATTAATCATTATAGAGCTTTCAAATTTCACATGTGTCTTCTTCTCATTGAGGACCATTAATGTAAGTAAGGTCCATCACTCTGCATGCAATACTTTTTGAGTTAACTCCCTTTGTTCTGTTTTTCGCACTCCAGCATATTAACAGTTTTTGTGTCGGTTGCGAGCAGGTGACACATGTGTTCCTCCGAACACTCTTGTTATCAAGAATCAGCTAATAAATATTTCTTACAGGAATATTGAACAGGGAAATGGTTAAACTATTACAAGTGTTTGTGGATGGTATGTGATTCCTCACAATGAAAGTATATGCATCCAAATGGAGAATGATGAATGGATGGCATGAACCATGTTTAAAGTATATGTTTACGGATGATATGAACCATGTTTAAAGTATATGTATCTGAATGGAGAATGTTGAATGGATGAACCATGTTTAAAGTATATGTATCCGAATGGAGAACGATGAATGAAAGATATGAACCATGTTTAAAGTATATGTATCTGAATGGAGAAGGTTGAATGGATGAACCATGTTTAAAGTATATGTATCCGAATGGAGAATGATGAATGAATGATATGAACCATCTTTAAAGTATATGTATCCAAATGGAGAATGATGAATGGATGAACTATGTTTAAAGTATATGTAGCCAAATGGAGAATGATGAATGGATGATACTGTTTAATAAGTCAGGCACAAAGAAAATCCACTTCTAGTTTCTGTATTGTATTTAGAATATTTCCAAATTAATAATTAAGATCATATAAAACAAATGATATATATCCAAGTGATTGTCTATAAGTCTGGAAATGGAAACCAAATTTCAGAATAATAATTTACAAAATTAGACGTGTGCTAAATTTCGTTGGATTAATTAGCCTAAGATTTGTGAGCACACAGAAGAGGTAATCCCACTATATAGACCAGACTGATGAACATAATGCCATGTGCAAGTTATTAACTCAACAACGAGCATTTCTCATTTAACCCTTTCCCTGTTCTATGTTTATTTCAAATTTCAATACCTAATGAATATTCATTAGCAAAATAGTTATAAAGAAATATGCAAAGCGGAACATTGTAGATATTTTAGAAATCAGAGAAACAGATCTTTCAAATTCTATTAGCAAACAGAGTGGACCCTGATCAGACGGCTCCTCTAGGAGCTCTCTGATCTGGGTCTACTCTGTTTGCAAATGGTGAAAACACGTTTATATGAGGGAAAGGGTTAACTCTCAGCAGGGCTGGAAAAATCCTAAGATTTTTTACTCGTCCTGCCAGCTGCTTTAGTCTTATTTTACTTAAATTCAGTGTTAAAATTTCTGCAATTCTAGCTACTTGTCCTGCAAGAAAGTTACTCGTCATGGCGAGCGGACGAGTGGAATTTTCCAGGCCTGACTCTGTGTAAGGAATATTTTGTCTGCAACAATCATCTGTTTCAATTCTGAAAACAATTTTTCTCTCTTGTTTGCAAGTATATGGTCAAAATGTCAAACAGTTTGGATCCTGATGAGACATTGCATGATGTGGTATCTCATCTGGATGCAAACTGTTTGCAGAGGTTATCACGGTTTCACCGCTAGCGTGCAAAGAGTTAAAAAACAACAACAATCTAAAACTGTTAATGGAAAGGTTGGTCACACAAATTAACCCTTAGCCTGCCACATATGTTTTATCATTCTACCCTCTATGAATAATTTAATTAGGCAAATCTTTACAAAAATATACAGGGTTAAATTGAAATGATTTCCTAGGCAAAATGATAGAGCATGCAGGCATGGGTTTACCATGGCAAACAGTGCAGACCCAGATGGGAGCTCTCTCATCTGGGTCTATACTGTTTGCAAATGCAACAATAGTTGTGACGGGCAGGCTATGGGTTAATGAACCTGATGTTACAATGTCACATGAACTAAATAATTAGCTGGTAAACCAGCCTGCTCTTCCTTATTGACACTTATTAATGTATGGACAATAATTATAATTTACATGATGTCTAAAAAGCAGTTGGGTGCTTAATGCAGGATGAAAATAATGCAGAAAGCTCATAAGATTATAGGAGTGTTCTACATTACTTTTGACCTGCATTAAGCTAACCACCTGCATTTTTGTTTGTCCCATTTGAGGATGTTTACTGTAGTTTCAGTCAGTATACATGTACTATTATTAATTATTTGTCATTCGCCATAGGTTCATAGGTTCATTGTCAGAGCTCCAGACAAGATGAGTAAATTAAAATATTTCTTCTTAATTTCTCCACCAAACCCTTCGAGGCTATTCTAAAGAGTGGTCACACCATAGGGTTTGGTGGAGAATTGATGGTTTTAGTATTTGAGTATGAATCCTGGGTTGTAACTTGTAATGAAATTCGTTTTTGTTTTTTAGACTGGAACTTAGAAGTATAAGCAACTATTGGAGCTGCTTTTCTGTTGTTGAAATTCTTGCTATGAATGGTCGGCAGTTCAGTAATTTGAGCTTGCTAGTTTGCCTGATACTAACAGGCTGGAAGTTTAAAACATCAGATATCTACATAGCCCTAGGGTTACTCAATGTTGCACGATATGCAATTTTGCGTGGTACCATGGATGGATGGAGAAGTTCTGTACAAATCTGGGTATCGTTTAATAGGCTTGAGGTAAACTCGGAGGAAAAAATCCCATGTGCATGTAGTTTTAACTCACCAGAGCACTTTTGTGCTCACTTTTGTGAGGTTTTGTGATCGCCTCATGTCTGTCGTCCGTCAGCGTGCGTCGTCCCGCATCAACAATTTGAACCTTTTAAAATCTTCTCCTCTGAATCTACAGGGTTCTCAGCTTTCATCTTCAGCACATAGCATCATCTATAGGTCCTCTACAAAAGTTATATAAATTATGCTCCTGGGGTCAAAAATTGGCCCCGCCCAAGGGGTGCCTTGTTTTCATATTTGGCACATAGCATTATTACATTTTTAGGTCCTCTACAAAAGTTATATAAATTATGCCCCTGGGGTCAAAATTGGCCCCGCCCCAGGGGTGGTCAGTTTTCAGTAGAAACATGTAGTGAAAACTTTGAAAATCTTCTCCTCTGAAACTGGAAGGTTCTCAGCTTTTATTAGCTCACTTGAGCAAAGCTCAGTGTGAGCTTTTGGCAGACTTGAATGTCCGGCGTGCGTCGTCCGTCATGGGTTGTCTGTCATCAACAATTTGCTTGTGAACACTCCAGTGGTCATAATTTTAGTCCAATCTTCATTAAAAGTAGTCAGAATGATTGTCCTGATAAAATCCCGGACAAGTTAGAAAGTGGGTCATGTTGGGTCAATAACTAGGTCACTAGGTCATATAGTAGAACAACTTTGTGAAAAATTTAGAGGTCATATTTTCAGTCCAATCTTCATAAAACTTTGTGAATTATCCTGATTAAATCTTGGACAAGTTTGAAAGTGGATCATGTGGGGTTAGAAACTAGGTCACCAGGTCAAATAGTAGAAAAACCTTGTGAATACTCTAGAGGTCACATTGTCAGCCAAATTTTCATGAAACTTTATCAGAATGTTTTTTTGATAAAATCTCGGACTATTTGAAAGTGGGTCACATGGGGCCAAAAAGTAGGTCACTGGGTCAAACACTAGGAATTTCTTGTGAACACTAGTGGTCGTATATTTTGTCCAATTGTCATGAAATTTAGTGAGAATGATTGTCTTGATAGACTTTTAGATGAGTTTGAAAGTGGGTCATGTTGGGTCAAAAACTAGGTCACTGTGGCAAATAGTAGAAAATCCTTGTGAACACTCTAGAGGTCACATTTTTTGTCCATTTTCATGAAACTTAGTCAGTATGATTGTCTTGATAAAATCTTTGACAAGTTTGAAAGTGGGTCATGTGGGGCCAAAAACTAGATCACTAGGTCAAATGGTAGGAAAACCTTGTGAACACGCTAGAGGTCACAGTTTTAGCCCAGTCTTCATAAAACTTAGAATGATTTGTGCTGATAAAATTTTGGAAGAGTTTGAGAGTGGGTCAAGTGGGGCCAAAAAATAGGTCACTTTTTTAGGTCATATCTTAGAAAAATCTTGTTTACACTCCAGTGGCCACATTTTTTGACCAATCTTCCTCAGAATGTTTGTGTTGGTGATATCAAGGTTGAGTTTGATCATGGTCAGGGGGATCAAAAAGTGGGTCACTAGGTCAAATCTTAGAAAAATCACTCTAGGTCACATTTTAGCCCAATCTTTATTGGTCAGAATGATTGTCTTGACAAAATCAATTTTCTAAGTCTTTAAAAAATCTTGTTCTCCAGAACCACTGCTTATAGTCCACTATCAACATTATTCTCTTAGGTCAATATTGGCCTCATCCTGGGACTACCCAGCTATAATCTTAAATCTATGGTAACCACTGGTGAGCGACTAAGGGCCATCTTGGCTCTCTTGTTCTATAGAAAAATAGTGAAATTTTGCAAATCCTCTCCTCTGATTGTCTGGTGAGCGATATCAGGGCCATCTTGGCCCTCTTGTTCTTATACTCAGAATCCCAAACTTTCATAAATGTAGCTTTCATGTAATGCTTTAGCTCATGAATATTAATGTAACAAATAATGAACTCATGAATATTCATTAACTGAATTTTTATATTAGTACATAGACACATAAAACTCTTGGCCTTGGCAGAAATGGTAGAAACATATCTACAATATACCATAGGCAAACAGAGCAGACCCTGATCAGACAGTTCCTACATGAGTGATCTGATCTGGGTCTATCCTGTTTGCAAGGCATGAAAAGGCATTTCTACCAGGGAAAGGGTTAAAACCAATTTGGATGTAGTTCTTTAAATGCTGTTAAGAATTCCAGTTTCATTTAATCCTTTTCATCATGTAAGAAGCTGTAAAATCAAAACTATTTTGTAGACAGAGCAGGCCCTCGGATCAGACGGCTCCTACGGTGTTGTCAGAGCTGGATCTACTCTCAATGCAAAGGCATGAAAAGGCATTTTTATCACGTAAAGGGTTGAACCCATTTTTGATATAGTTCAGCTAATTCATGATATCATTATTTATTACATGAATATTCTTGAGGTAATTGGGTTAATGGAAGCTTCACTGGCTAATTATAATGGGGAAATTGTGTGTCAGGATCTATGGAGATTATATATAGCTCTCAGCTTGATCTACCAATTGCATATAAAGATTGTTAGTTAAGCTTTACAAATAGTACACTAGTACAGTAGAACCCCTCAAAAAAAAAATGTTTATCACTCTATGAATAGACATTTGAATAGACATAGCAGGAAGTTCCTTTATCAGGTGCGGATTCAGGATTTAGATTTTTATGTTTGATGACATAGATAAATACAGTAAAACCTCTCTATAATGGCCACTAAATTACATCAAGTATTGTGTGTTAAAGACAGGTGGCTGCTTAAAGCAAGGTGAAAATAAAATAGAACGCTCCTATAGGAGCGTTCTGTTTTACTTTCACCATGCTTTAAGCAGCCACCTGCCCTTAATACCAACTAGTTAACACAATTTAGTGGCCGTTATAGAGAGGTTTTACTGTAGTGTGTTTGTAATACATGTTGAAAAAGAGCGTAATTGGGCGAGAGAAATAAAAAAAAACCCTGATTAAATCAATGTTTTATTGATTTTTAGTAGATCTAGATCTAAAATATTACTAAAAAAGTTTGTTTGGGCAATTTTAGGGGGGGGCGTATTGCGGTACCCATAAACCATGTTTAAGCCCCCAGTTGCCGTTTTTGGCTACTGACCGTTCCAAGGCGGTACTCCTGCTTCAGCCTATGGTCAACTTTGTTGTTTAATATGCTGAATGTTTTTCGTCTTCATATGTATCCCGTTATGTTTTGTCTTGTCGCTGTACCGTTTCTTGTTTGATGGTGTTTGGTGCGGTGTCATTTCGTATGTGGCTCTCCCTGTTTGACTATTTTTCCATATTAAACCTAGTTTTGGTTGGTGCCTAAGAGCATTTTTACTGTAGTTTGAAGTTAGTATGGTTAAATATTTGCCACAAATTTGTTGTCATTAAAAAAAAAAAATCTTTTTTTTTCTTTAGACTGGAACTTAGAAGTATTAGCAACTATTACAACTGCTCTTGTATTGTTGGAACTGTTGCTCGGTACAGTCGACAGTTCAGTATTTTGAGCATGCTAGTTTGCCTGATACTAACAGGCTGGAAGTTTAAAACGTCAGATATCTACATAGCCGTAGGGTTACTCAGTGCTGCCCGATATGCAGTTTTACATGGTACCATGGATGGATGGAGAAGTCTTATATTAATCTGGGTATCTTTTAATAGGTTTGAGGTAAACTCGGGAGAGAAAAAATCCCATGTACATAATTATATGTTTCTTGTACTCAGAACCCAAGCTTTCATCACTTCACTTCACTTATCCCATAACCTTCATAGCTTTCACTAACCTTTTACCGCATGAATATTGATGTAAGAAACAATGACATCATGAATATTTATTATCTGATAATTTTATAATGGTATATACACAAATACACATAAAACGTTTGGCCTTGGTGGAAAAAAAAAGTAGAAACATATCTACAATATACCATAAGCAAACAGAGCAGACCCTGATCAAACAACTCCTACATATATTTATACCATCTGATCTGGGTCTACACTGTTTTCAAAGGTTTGAAAAGGTATTTCTATCAGGAAAAGTGTTAAACCCATTTACGAGGGTTGTGCCAGTAAATAGTAGGGTTTTTCTATGCTATACACTATTATCTGCCCGTCCATTGCTAAACCTGCCATGCAGCAGCCACTTGAACACAACAGAAGGCTCCTGGAAAAACCACTGTACGAGGGGTGTTCCAAAAATAATGTCACTTGCATCGGTGCTCATATAGCGGAAGTGCTTTTGTTCATTTTAATTTGCTCTGCCCTTCAAAATACTCTCCGCCAGCCAGAATACACCTTTTTAGCCGGTCAATCCATTTTTGGAAGCATTTTTCATACTCTTCAATGGGGACACCCATCAGACACTGATAAACAGCAGATCTAAGGGCATTTCTCGAATTGTATCTCCTTCCAGATAAATGATATTTAAGTTTTGGAAAGAGAAAATAGTCGCAGGGGGCCAAGTCTGGCGAATACGGAGGGTGCGGAAGGACGGTAACCTTCTCTGACTCCAAAAAGTCAGTCACAATACGTGCCTTGTGAGCGGGTGCATTATCATGCAAAAGTCGGACATACTTAAATCCTGTTTTGGGGCGGCTACTTTTGTAGTAGTTCTTCAATTTTCTCAGAACAACGTTTTTATAGAACTTGCCTGTGACCGTTCTGCCTTTTGGCACCGGGATTTGAATAGCTGGACCCTTATTAGTGAAAAAAATAGCATACAAAACCTTCTTTACCGTTCGTATTCGTTTGGCAATACTTGGGCGTCTGGCATTTTTAGTGGCCCATATTCGGTTGGAAACCTTCCGCTTTGGTTCAAAATAATACACCCAGGTCTCATCACCAGTGACTATATTATCAAAAGCCTTTCTACTATATTTTGGGTACATTTTGAGAATTTTTTTTGCCATTGTTACACGCGTCTTCTTTTGCTCATCCGTTAACAAATGGGGTATCCATCTTGCATTTATCTTTCTAACTTTTAGGTGTTTCTTCAAAATTGCATGAACTCTTGCTAACGACAAGTTTGTCATTCGAGCCAATTGTCTTACGGTGAATCGAGCATCAGTTTTGAGGATATTTCGGATTTTTTCTATGTTACCTTTGGTCGTAGTTGTTGCAGGACGACCTGGGCGAGCAACATCTTTCAGTTGCTGCTGCCCAGCACTAAATTTAGCTACCCACCTACAAACAGTCCTGTGGGACATTTGGCCCTCCCCATAAATGCCCCACACCTCGCGGTGAATATCTACAGCCTTTATGCCGAGTAATGACCTACCTTTTATATAGGCCCTAATTTCAAGAACATTTTCAGCTCGTTTTTCTGTCATTTTGTGTATAGTCTAACGAATAGGCTATGAAACGATGTACACTGTACCGAGGCAAGTGAACGTGTGGACGAGATATTTACCTGTGTCACGAGCCAGTGATCACTCAATCGACACGAGGTGGTTTTGTGCATGAATTGCACGATTTCCGCGAAATAAAGCACAGATGACATTATTTATGGAACACCCCTCGTATCTCTATGTGCATTAAACTTCTTAAATGTTTCTGTTGGCATCAGGCCAGTCTGCACACATAGCTGGATCTCTGGTCTTTCCGTACACCTTCTCCTCCTCAAACGTTGTCATTTCAAAAAAAGTAGAAGTTAAAACAGATGACATTCAAAAATGTGCGATTTTCATATAAATGCATAAAATCTGACTTTCGAAATCTTCTGTGTTAACATCATAATGAAGTCATGTTTTTCGGTTAAATTTTAATGTACCGTAGCTGGAAAGGTATTATTTTACTGAATTCACAGATATTCAGTTTTTGATGTTATTCATGCACCTACGTTATTGAAGTTGAATGGCTGAAAGGTTTTGCAGAATGTAATGACGATTGAATGTTAGATAAAAAATTTATAAGCAAAGTGCACAATTTACTGGGACAACCCTCGTAGTTCTTTAACCCTTTCCTTCATATAAATGTCTTTTCATGCATTTGAAAACAGAGTAGACCCAGATTCAGCCATCTGATCAGGGTCTGCTCTGTTTGCTTTTGACATGATATAGATCTGTTTTGTATGCCCCCACAAAGTGGTGGCATATTATAAGGGTTGCTCTTGTTCGTACGTACGTCCATACACACATCTAGAAAAAAATTTCCGGGCTCTTCCTTGGAAAGTATTTGTCCAATTCACACCAAACTTTACACACATGTATCTTGGGTCAAGTTTGATAGCCATGTAAATCGCTATGAGTAGCAGCCCTTTATTTGCAAAAATGGCATGCATATATTTATTCATAGCCTTAGTTTGAACATTATAAGATTTTAGATGAAATTTAAAGTTCCAGGAGTGTGTAAATCCTGTGCCCGACTTGTCCAACCTGGGATATTACACTGACAGAAAAGTGGATCTTTCTTTTCTATTTGTCCAAAGACAAGTAAAATTTCAGGCAATAACTTTGCATAATATCTTAAAAACTGAGTTTGAAATTTATCTTTGTTGTGTTCAGTGACCTCATATTAAGTACTGATATTATCATGTAATAAGTGTTTTGGGGAATTTCATATTTAATTAGGTACACATTTGCTTTCTACATCAATAATTCGAACTGAGGCAAATGACCGCTAGTTAACCCTTTCTCTAACTCATTTTCTCCTGGGCTATTTTTAGACCCAACCTCTTTAAATGTATCTACCAAAAAGGAGCATTAACTAGAAGAAAGGAAAAATTTAGAATTTTGTAGTTTGAAACCATTGTGATAAATAGAGCATTTGCTCCTATAGGAGCAAAATTTAATGCTCTATTTATCACAATGGTTTCATCAAGTGACTTTTATAGCTACGCAAAAATGCGTCACTAGGGGATAATGTGTTAATATAAATGCATTTTCAAAAATTTGTAAACAGAGTAGACCCAGATCAGATGGCTCCTATAAGAGCCGTCTTGTAAGGGTTTGTGTAGATCTGATTATACAATTTGTTTCATTAAGTAAAATAATTCTTTGAAAATTTTATATTATAAAAAATCAGCTAACAAGTATTCATGATGCCATTATGAATATTGAACAGGGAAAGGGTTAAACAACTTTGTTTATCTGTATGCGCGGACAAGTAGAATTTTTCATTTGACTTGTCCGTACGCACACAAACCATAGGTTTATGCAATGAAAAACGTCTTTCTTTTTCTGTAGGTTGGAACTTAGGAGTATAAGTGACAATTACAGCTGCTATTCTCTCTTAGACACTGCAGCTTTGCACGGCTGGCAGTTCGGTTTTTTGGGCATGCTGGTTTGGCTGACACGTATAGGTTGGACATTTAAAGCATCGGATATCTACCTAGCTCTATGGTTCCTCAATGTTGCTCGGTTTGCCATTTTTCGGGGTACTGTGGATGCTTGGAGAAAGCATGTACAATTTTTGGTATCTAAGTCTAGGTTTGAGGTAAATTCAGAGGAAAATATACCATGCATGCTGCTTGTATGCAGAATCCAAAACCTATATACCGTACCTTAATTATCCTAAGTATCTAAATTTAGTATAAATATTGGTCTTTGAGAAAAGTGGCCGCTTAATGCAGGGAAAAAGTAATGCAGAAAGCTCCTCTAGGATTTCCATCCTGCATTAAGCAGCCACCTGCCTAAAAGTATCTAAATTCTTCTCTACTGTTATTCATGCGTCACTAGGGGATAATGTGTTGATATAAATGCATTTTCAAAAAATTGTAAACAGAGTAGACCCAGATCAGATGGCTCCTATAAGAGCAGTCTTGTAAGGGTTTGTGTAGATCTGATTATACAATTTGTTTCATTAAGTAAAATAATTCTTTGAAAATTTTATATTATAAAAAATCAGCTAACAAGTATTCATGATGCCATTATGAATATTGAACAGGGAAAGGGTTAAACAACTTTGTTTATCTGTATGTGCGGACAAGTAGAATTTTTCATTTGACTTGTCCATACGCACACAAAAAAAATTGTGACTTTGCACACCCCTAAATTAACCATAGGTTTGTGCAATGAAAAACGTCTTTCTTTTTCTGTAGGTTGGAACTTAGGAGTATAAGTGACAATTACAGCTGCTATTCTCTCTTAGACACTGCAGCTTTGCACGGCTGGCAGTTTGGTTTTTTGGGCATGCTGGTTTGGCTGACACGTATAGGCTGGACATTCAAAGCATCGGATATCTACCTAGCTCTATGGTTCCTCAATGTTGCTCGGTTTGCCATTTTTAGCTCACCAGAGCACAAAGTGCTCAGGGTGAGCTTTTGTGATTGCCTGATGTCCGTCGGCGTGCGTCGTCTGTCGTCCGTCGTCAGTCGTCAACAATTTCAACCTTTAAAAGTCTTCTCCTCTGAATCTACAGGGTTCTCAGCTTTCATCTTTGGCACATAGTATCATCTTTAGGTCCTCTACAAAAGTTATATAAATTATGCCCCTGGGGTCAAAATTGGCCCTGCCCCAGGGGTGCCTTGTTTTCAATAGAAACATATAGTAAAACTTTGAAAATCTTCTCCTCTGAAACCGGAAGGTTCTCAGCTTTCCTATTTGGCACATAGCATCATGTTCAGGTCCTCTACAAAAGTTATATAAATTATGGCCCTGGGGTCAAAATTGGCCCCGCCCCAGGGGTGGGCAGTTTTCAGTAGAAACAAATAGTGAAATCTTTGAAAATCTTCTTCTCTGAAACTGGAAGGCTCTCAGCTTTCATATTTGGCACAGAGCATCATGTTCAGGTCCTCGACAAAAGTTATATAAATTATGGCCCCGGGGTCAAAATTATGGCCCGGGGTCAAAATTGGCCCCGCCCCAGGAGTGGGCAGTTTTCAATAGAAACAAATAGTGAAATCTTTGAAAATCTTCTTCTCTGAAACTGGAAGGCTCTCAGCTTTCATATTTGGCACAGAGCATCATGTCCAGGTCCTCTACAAAAGTTATATAAATTATGGCCCCGGGGTCAAAATTGGCCCCGCCCCAGGGGTGGGCAGTTTTCAATAGAAACAAATAGTGAAATCTTTGAAAATCTTCTTTTCTGAAACTGCAATGTTCTCAGCTTTCATATTTGGCACAGAGCATCATGTTCAGGTCCTCTACAAAAGTTATATAAATTATGGCCCTGGGGTCAAAATTGGCCCGCCCCAGGGGTGGGCAGTTTTCAATAGAAACAAATAGTGAAAACTTTGAAAACCTTCACCTCTAAAAACTTGAAGGTTCTCAGCTTTCATATTTGGCACAGAGCATCATGTTCAGGTCCTCTACAAAAGTTATATAAATTATGGCCCCGGGGTCAAAATTGGCCCTGCTCAAGGGTTGGGCAGTTTTCAGTAGAAACAAATAGTGAAATCTTTGAAAATCTTCTCGTCTGAAACTGGAAGGCTCTCAGCTTTCATATTTGGCACAGAGCATCATGTTCAGGTCCTCTACAAATGTTATATAAATTATGGCCCCGGGGTCAAAATTGGCCCCGCCCCAGGGGTGGGCAGTTTTCAATAGAAACAAATAGTGAAATCTTTGAAAATCTTCTTGTCTGAAACTGGAAGGCTCTCAGCTTTCATATATGGCACAGAGCATCATGTTCAGGTCCTCTACAAAAGTTATATAAATTATGGCCCCGGGGTCAAAATTGGCCCCGCCCCAGGGGTGGGCAATTTTCAATAGAAACAAATAGTGAAAACTTTGAAAACCTTCACCTCTAAAAACTTGAAGGTTCTCAGCTTTCATATTTGGCACATAGCATCATGTTCAGGTCCTCTACAAAAGTTATATAAATTATGGCCCGGGGTCAAAATTGGCCCTGCCCCAGGGGTGGGCAGTTTCCAATAGAAACAAATAGTGAAATCTTTGAATATCTTCCTCTCTGAAACTGGAAGGTGATCAGCTTTCATATTTTGCACATAGCATCATGTTCAGGTCTTCTACAAAAGTTATATAAATTATGGCCCGGGGGTCAAAATTGGCCCCGCCCCAGGGGTGGGCAGTTTTCAATAGAAACATATAGTGAAAACTTTGAAAATCTTCTCGTCTGAAACTGGAATGTTCTTAGCTTTCATATTTGGCACATAGTATCATGTTCAGGTCCTCTACAAAAGTATAAATTGTGCCTCTTGGGTCAAAATTAGCCCCGCCCCAGGGCAGGCTAGTTTTCTATAGAAACATATAGTGAAAACTTTGAAAATCTTCTCCTCTGATTGTCTGGTGAGCGCTTCAGGGCCATTCTGGCCCTCTTGTTCGGGGTTTTGATTGTCTGTTGAGCGCTTCAGGGCCATTCTGGCCCTCTTGTTCGGGGTACTGTGGATGCTTGGAGAAAGCATGTACAATTTTTGGTATCTAAGTCTAGGTTTGAGGTAAATTCAGAGGAAAATATACCATTGCATGCTGCTTGTATGCAGATTCCAAAACCTATATCTACCATACCTTAATTATCCTAAGTATCTGAATTTAGTATAATATATTGGTCTTTGAGAAAAGTGGCAGCTTAATGCAGGGAAAAAGTCATGCAGAAAGCTCCTAGGATTTCCATCCTGCATTAAGCAGCCACCTGCATGCCTAAAAGTATCTAAATTCTTCTCTACTGTTATTCAGGTTTAGAGGGGTTAGCTGTATACCCTAATTAGCCTTAACCCATTACCTCATAGGCTATTTTTAGATACAACCTCTTTGAATAAGTCTACCCAAAAGGAGCATTAACTAGAGAAAAGGAATTTTTTTAGAATTTTGTTGTTTGAAACCATTGTGATAAATAGAGCATTTGCTCCTATAGGAGCAAATGCTCTATTTATCACAATGATTTCACAAAGTGACTTATACAGAGTTGTCAAAAGTCGTCAATATGAGGGAAAGGGTTAAGTATTTGGACAAATAAACAAAGGTAAATAGTGCAGACCTAGATAAAACAGTTGGATCAGCATCTACACTATTTACTACTTTGTCAGTCCAATTTAAATTATCAAAAAGTTGCCAGCTTGATAGACTAGTGGTTAGTTGAGATTGGGTGCCCGAAGATAAAGTAGTGTAACTTTCATCAAACTCCTTTATTTAAGTAGTTCTTTTAGATTTCAGATTTTCTGTCTTTGTACAAGCTGATTGGATCTGGCAATACGAAGTAGAATTATAATACTGTAGAACCTGTCTTTAGCAGCCATAAAAAGTCTGATAATAGGTCTGTAAAGGCAGGTCAAAACTAATCTAAAGAGCTCCTATAGGAGCTTTCTGCTTTACTTTTTCCCTGCTTTGCAACCATTTGTTTTTTAAGGCTAAGACTTATATAGTTATGTTCCATAAATGAATGGTCTCTTCAGACAGGTTTTACTGTCTGCAGTTCTATTTCCAACTTGTACAAAATGCCAAAATATAACAGGATCGTTTCTTTGAGGTCTTCTTCCAAAGTTGTTCATGTATGTATTTTGGTGTATCAGGGTGAGAATTGGACAAAGTTGAGACAGTGGGGTAATACTGTAACAGCAAGGGTATAACTGGGGTAATACTGTAACAGCAAGTGTATAACAGTGCGATAATACTGTAACAGCAAGGGTATAACAGTGGGGTAATACTGTAACAGTAAGGGTATAACAGTGGGGTAATACTGTAACAGTAAGGGTATAACAGTGGGGTAATACTGTAACAGCAAGGGTATAACAGTGGGGTAATACTGTAACAGCAAGGGTATAACAGTGGGGTAATACTGTAACAGCAAGGGTATAACAGTGGGGTAATACTGTAACAGCAAGGGTATAACAGTATACAGTGGAACGTATAAATTAATAGCAGAAACGGGGGAATGTTTTAATGAGCCATGATGCATAATACCTGTGTATGACACCAATAATGCACATTACGTCACAGATCAATGTTATTCATTTGCTGAAACACACTGACGTAGAAACCATTATCACATTAAGTGATGTTCACAAGGCATACAAACTCCCATACTTACAGTCTACATGAAATTATTCGAATAGGTTGACTCAATGCCCATTAACTTTTTCACTTATATTGTCCCCAAATTAAGAACAGGTTAGTATAAGATATACATTTGAATGGAAGCAAATTCGTGCACAATGGTGAAATATGCAAAACGGTCAACAAAACCACAAGTAAAAGGTCTCAGCTAAATAACTTTAACAAAGCCAAAATGCAAACAAAGGACTTATATTTTTATGTACAAAATGGTTTTAAACCAAAAGCACGTAAACTAAGGGTGCTAAGAAAAAACGAGAGAAAAAAAATATTAAGCTTCCATCAAGGATCGAACCCACGACCCCACATTTACTAAGCCATCGTTATGTTACCCTTAGACCACACTGACCACTACGATTGGGAATGTGATTTTAATCAGTTATACCTAATTCACTAGCATTATCACTGAAACTGGGTCATGGCAGAAAAGAAAGAAATAACCCTGACAAAAATGTGTGCCCCCGCTGAGAAAAATATATGAATCAAAATAAATGAATATATATAAATAAAAACTTGTCTCACAGTAAACCATAGTTATTAAAAAGATTGGCTTTTATAGAAACACAGAAACGCATGGTCAAAATTCAAAGCCGTATGAGATTGAGCTGCTTTCGCAGCCCAATAACAATTACCACAGAGGCTGATCTTAGTCTACAGTTGGTGGTGTGTAACGGAAGTCAGTTTGATGGGTTGCAACAATTTATAAGACTAATGCAAAATGGCATCAAGTGCGATACATGTTTAACTCTTTACCTGGTAGATTAATCTTTTGATGCCTTAAAATGCAAATAGAGTAGAGCCAGATCAGTTAGCTGCTGTAGGAGCTGTTGATCAGGATCTGCTCTGTTTGCTTATGGCTTAATATCAATCTGATAATGCAGATTCTGCTAGGGTAAGATATTCCCTAATTCATGGTGCCAATTAGAAAAAAGCAATTCATTAATATTCATATTCATGATTTCCTACATGAATATTCATCTGGTGGAGGGTTAAGGGAAGCTTGTATTGCAGGATTTATTGAGATTATAGCTCTGATCTGGATCTACTATGTAATGTGGAAATGATTACTCTTACTCTCCAAGTAGTACTGATATAGCTTGCTAGCTTAGTGTCCTTCAACGCTTTACTTACTTAATATTCATGTAAGAACTAATGACATCATTAATATTAATAAGAATAATGGTTTTAATGGCATATGAACACATGGCATAAATTTTTGGCTCAGACGAAACTGTAAAATCAGATGTATAGTATACCATAAGCAAACAGCATATATAGAGCCTGATCAGATGGCTCTTAAAGGAGCTGTCTAATGTGGGACTACTCTGTTTGCAAAGTCGTGAAAAAGGCGTTTATATGAGGGAATGGGACAGAGTCTAGTTTCAGTGTTTGCTATACTTTCATTTTTCTAGGTCAGAGCTTGGCGTAATTTACAAGAATTACAGTATGATTGCACTGTGGGAATCAATTGCTGTACAAGGTCGTCATTTGTGCATGACAGCTCTGCTTGTCTGTCTGACAGTGACCAACTGGAAGTTCAGGTCATCTGTTGTATATCTAGCCCTTGGTCTGTTCAGCGTAGTACGACTTTCACTAATCCGATTTTCAGTAACTGGATGGAGAAATGCGATACAATGTCAAGTTACGATGAAAAGAGTGGAGGTAAATAGCATTTAAATGTAACTCTTTCAGAACTATAAGCCTATTTGTGAAGATACTTTGAAATAGTTGTGATCTAGATGAGATCTAGGTAACTGATCAGAAACCAAACTGTGAGACAAATTTTCACTGTTTTTTATACCCCCACATACACATTTTTGGAGATCGATATATGAGTCACCTAATGGCGGTCGATGTGTCGGTTGGTTGGTCAGTCCGTCGGTCTGACAGTCTGTTGACTTTTTTTTTACTTGAAACATGAGTACATGTATTTGGATTTGTGATCAAGGCTGCTGAGTAGAGGTATAATATCACCTTTAGTGATAATAATGGTTCATTTAATAAGAAATTGAAGGAAAATGAAACAGATGAACGTTTAAGCATCAAGATCTGCAGATGAATTAAAGGTACTAAGTGTTGAAAGTGTTAAATTAGTAATATATATTTTTTAAAACAAAATTTCCATATCACTGGACTGAGGCAGTCTTTAATCTTTTTCTCCATGAATATTAATGTTCTAAGAAATGATGACATGGTGAATTTTAATAAAATTTGTTCTTAACCCTTTCCCTGTTCTGTATTTAGGCCAATTTTCAATACCTACAGAATATTCATTAACAAAATAGTTATAAAGAAATCTGGAAGATGGAACATTGTAGCCATTTTAGAAAGTAAAGAAACAGATCTATCAAATTCTATTAGCAAACAGAGTAGACCCTGATCAGACGCTCCTAGAATCAGACGGCTCCTCTAGGAGCCGTCTGATCTGGATCTACTCTGTTTGCAAATGTGTGAAAACACGTTTATATGAGGGAAAGGGTTAAAATAGCATATTGACACATGGAATTTTTACTAAAGCAGAAACTATAAAATCATATCAATATTGTTCCATATATAAGCAAACAGCTGACCCTGATCAGAATTGGCTCCTACTGAAGCTGTCTGACCTGGGTCTGAATGCAAAGTCAGAAAAAGGCGTATTTATGGAGTAAAGGTTTAGAATAACATATGTTTGCAGTGACCCAACTGCCCTTTACAAAATAGACTTTACTTTTTTTAACAGCTCTCAAAAGATATTTTTGGGACCCAATTTGCAATATTTAGCTTGTCTGTTTTCGAAGAAAAAGTCCAGCTATTGTGATCACTTAGTCATAGGAGTTGTCGTCGTAGTTGAAGTCGTCGGCATGCAAAAACTTTAATGTTTAATGAGTTATGGCCCGTTATATTTTTCAAAAAGTTTTAATCTAGCTGGACAAGCACCAAATCAGAAGAGTGTAGGCGCCGCAATTTGAGACTCTTGTGAGCTCACCAGAGCACTTTGTCAGGGTGAGATTTTGTAAAAGCCTGATGTCCGTCGGCATGCGTCTTGCGTCGTCAGTCGTCAAACTGCTCATTTAGGGGTAGTTTGATCTGGGTCAGCACTAGTTGCCTTTGTTTGTTTGTCCAACTACTCAGGGTAACTAGAGCAACCTCTGGCCGAGTTGAACTTGTTTTGAAGATCATGCAAACCATGTAACTGTGCCTGGAAGAATTGTTAGGTCTGTAATGAGAGAGCAAGAATTCTGAGGAATAGAGAGGAATGGGAAAAGAGGTTGAATGAGGAATAAAGGGGGTGAGAGAAAGGATGAAGGAAATAATGGGAGAGGAGGAGGGAAAAAGGATGTCAGAGGGAGGGAGGGAGTGAGTAAGGATGATAAGAGAAATGGATAAGAGTTTCGAGTGACAGAGTTAGGAATGAAAATGCATGAGATGGAGGGAGAAAGGATTAAACAGGAAGTATGAGAGAGAGGGATAAATGATGAGGGAGAGAGAGAAGGGGTGAGAAAGGATGGGGGAGGAGAAAGGATGAGAGAGGGGAACAGAGAGAGGGATGGTGCACATTTTGTGTCATTGGTATTTTCATTATGCTGTGATTGGAATATGTTTGTGAATCAATTACCGGTAGTAGAAACCTGGGTATGCTCTGTTTGCCTGCGTGTCCCCCTTTACCAGACGGGGTAATTAGAGGGAGTGGAAAATACTTTATTTTTGAATTTAAATGTTACCACATGCGTAGCCCTGTCTCACTGGCACTTGATCGAAAAAGACTATAGTTTATTTATAGCAACTAGTACATTAATGACTTACAGTTTCTGCCATTGCCTAAATTTCCTGTGTCTTTAATGCTGTGTCCATATGCTGTTATAACAATGAAAGTAATTAGTATTTATGCACCATTTATATCACCCTTATTACAGGAATGACTATGATATATTATAAGCTTGCTAATAACCCTTTACTATATTTACACACCTTTCTACGCCTTTGCAAACAGTAGACCAAGATCAGATGGGTCCTATAGGGGAGCCGTCTGATGAGGGTCTGCTCTGTTTGCTTATGATATAGTATAGATAAGGTTCTAGAGTTTATGCCTTGGCCAAAGTTCTTGTGTCCATTTGCAATTATAACAATTAATCTAATTAATATTATTGATGCCATTATTTCTTACATAAATATTCATGAGTAAAGGATTAAAAGTTACTTGAATGGAAAATAATATGTTGCCTAAATAGCCCTAGAGTTGTTGTGCACCTGGGGTTTTTGAATTCCCCTCCCCCCTGATGATTGTTGGGTTATTGCCCCTGATAATGATAACTTGAAATTAGAGAAACTTTGTGTGGCACGTATCTCTAAAACCAGTAGAGCTGGAGTCACCAAACTTCACAGGAATGTTGACCAGCATGAGTTGTTATGCATCTGGGTCTTTTTAATTGTCTCCCCTGATAACTTTGCAGTTATTATGCCTGATGACTTAAATTTAGACAAACTTTGTGTTGTGCATATCTCTGGAACCGCAACAGCTAGAGTCACCAAAATTTACAAGAATGTTGACAAGCATGAGTTGTTGTGCACCTGGGTTTTTTTAAATTGAATTGTCTCCCCTTGATAACTTTGGAGTTACAGATGTTATAGATGTTACACTTATGTATTGGAAAGAGGTTGAAAACAAACCTCTACTATTAAAACTGTATAATTTGCAGTTTTGCATCACTTCAATGTTACTAAACTGTGTCGTACTACTGATGATCATTGTAACACGATTTCATGACAGAAGTTTTACCACAAACTAGATAGGTCTCAATAAACATTGTAACAAATTCCTGGCTAATCCATTTACACCATGAATATTCTTGTGAGAAATAATGATGTAATGAATATCAGTTAGATTCATTTTCATAATGGCATATGGACGCAGGAAATATTGGCCAAATTTGTTTTCCAAATGCGATATTTAGCAACATATGACCCAAAACGTTTATCATGAAATATGTTCATAGTGCTAGGATATGTGCCCTTGGCATGTACATAAATATCTGGGTGTTTGTATACATCAGTGGTCACAATTTTTACGATTAAATCTTGGACGAGTTTGAAAGTGGGTATTTTTAGCTGAATCTTCATGAAATCTAGTTTTCCAGAACCACTGCTCATGATCCACTACCAACATTGTTCAGATATTGTCCCTTAGTTCAATATTGGCCCCATCCTGGGGCTACCCAGCTATAATCTTAAATCTATGGTAAACAGGTGAGCGATTAAGGGCCATCTGGACCCTCTTGTTTCATTGTCTTATATCTCACTAACCACAATAGCTATTGGCATAGAATGGCTTAAATGTGCTACAGGATTTTGAATGACCCAGTATTGCAGATAAGCATCAGAAAAGTCCACTTGTCATTGAAAATCCACCTGCCAAGTTAAGCCTATCATACAGAGTGGTCACTATAGTTAAACAATGTTGGGCCATTTCCTTGTGAATTATTCGTTTTTAAAAGACTCAATATGGCTTCCAGTTACATGGAATGCGTCACATCAAGCTTTGACATTGAAAGGTACTTCTGACCTTTTGGGTATGAATTTTTCTATTTTCAGAAATGAAATTGCTCATGTCTGGAGGGCACAGAAACTGTCAGCTCTTTTGGCTTGCATTTGGGTTCTTGGACCAAGATTGTTGTATTTAAGTGTGATTGTCATGGCAACACTGATAGGGCAGGCCATTCTTGCAGCGTCACTCTACACTTGTTTACCGTTGTTGCGCGTGATTGCCCACAACATGATGGGTGTTATGAGTCTTTTCATCCGATATTCAAGCGAAGTTATACAATCAATGAATCGAATAGCTGTGAGTATTTGGTCTGTACCATAATTTACAAAAATATATTGTATGGTCATTTGAATATTATGAGACGGAATGTTAGGAATACAGCTATATGTCCTTTGAAACAGTAAGCTGTCGAAAAATCTGTTTATAAAAGAATGATGCCCTTTATACCAATATGTGCCAACAGTTTGGATCCAGATCCAGATCAGACACAGAGTAACTCACATTTGAATAAAATCCAAGTAGTTGGACACTCTAGATCTGACAGTGGAAGAAATGGACAAAATATTTTCTCTCTAATTACCGGCGCCATTTTAATACCCCCCCCCCCCCCCCCCCTTACTTTGGGTGTGTGTGTATATGTGTGGAGCTTTCTGCCCCTAGGATCTTTCTGCATTGCTTTTATTCTGCATTAAGCAACCACCTGTGTACAAAATGCAGGTCTCACTACAGGAAGCTTGTCAAAAATATTACGCCCTCTGGGGCATTTATTTTTTATGCCTCTCTCCCCCCCCCCCCGCCCATTAGATCTGGGGGCATTGTTTTTGCCCTGTCTGTTTGTCTGTTTGTTTGTCACCAACTTTAACCCTTTCGGTGCCAGCAATGTCGTCTGCTGGGCACAGTTTCATTTATTTTTAGCTCACCAGAGCACAAAGTGCTCAGGGTGAGCTTTTGTGATCGCCTGTCATCCCACGTCAACAATTTGAACCTTTAAAAATCTTCTCCTCTGAATCTACAGAGTTCTCAGCTTTCATCTTTTGTACATAGTATCACCTATAGGTCCTCTACAAAAGTTATATAAATTATGCCCCTGTGGTCAAATTGGCCCCGCCCCAGAAACATATAGTGAAAACTTTGAAAATCTTCTCTGAAACCAGAAGGTTCTCAGCTTTCATATTTGGCACATAGCATCATGTTCAGGTCCTCTACAAAAGTTATATAAATTATGACCCTAAAATTGACCCCGCCCCAGGGGTGGGCAGTTTTCAATAGAAACAAATAGTGAAATCTTTGAAAATCTTCTCCTCTGAAACTGGAAGGCTTTCATATTTGGCACAGAGCATCATGTTTAGGTCCTCTACAAAAGTTATATAAATTATTGCCCTGGGGTCAAAATTGGCCCCGCCTCAGGGGTGGGCAGTTTTCAATAGAAACAAATTGTGAAAACTTTGTTCTCCTCTGAAACTAGAAGGTTCTCAGCTTTCATATTTAGCACATAGCATCATGTATAGGTCCTCTACAAAAGTTATATAAATTATGCCCCTGGGGTCAAAATTGGCCCCACCCCAGGGGTGGGAAGTTTTCAATAGAAACATTTAGTAAACCTTTGAAATTCTTCTCCTTTGAAACCAGAAGGTTCTCAGCTTTCATATTTGGCACATAGCATCATGTTCAGGTCCTCTACAAAAGTTTTTATAAATTATGACCCTGGGGTCAAAATTGGCTCCGCCCCAGGGGTGGGAAGTTTTCAATAGAAACAAATAGTGAAATCTTTGAAAATCTCCTCTGAAGCTGGAAGGCTCTCAGCTTTCATATTTGGCACAGAGCATTATGTTCAGGTCCTCTACAAATGTTATGTATATTATGGCCCTGGGGTCAAAATTGGCCCCGCCCTAGGGGTGGGCAGTTTTCAATAGAAACAAATAGTGAAATCTTTGAAAATCTTTGTGAAAATATTTATTAGTGTAAGGGCATGGGGCTCTGCAAATATCATTTATATATACCTTGGAACACCAGAGCCCCTTTTGAGAAAAATGTAACATTTTTGTCCGTCTGGAGTCATATCTCAATCAGAAACTATTTGGAGTTATACTATGAACCTTTGTGAAAATATTTAGTACCATGAGAAAATGCTGACCTGCCAGTATCACTCATATTGATCTTGAAACACCGGAGTTATGGTCCTTTGTTTGCCCAAAACTTAACTTTTATCTGTCTGGAATCAGATCTCAGAAACATTTTGGAGTTTTTCTTTGAAACTTAGTATAAAGCTTTAGAACTATAAGGTAATACCAACCTTCAAGGGCCACTCATATTGAACTTGAGTTATGGCACTTTGTTTGTGAAAAACCTTTTTGTCCCTCTCGTCAATAACTCTACTGAGGCCAGGACTTGCTTGGTGGAGGATTGCAACTCAGCGAATTTGCTTGTTTTTATCAACTACAGTGAACCCTCGTTATACCAGCATTTGTTACAATGGCACCCTTGTTTGACCGACAGTATGCCTTGAAACAAAATTAGTGTTACATCTTTGAAACAACCACTGAATAAATATGTACAATACCAATAAGACAGGTGATCGCTGAATGCAGAACTCGTTATACTTGCAAAATGTCTGGAAACAAACACCTCCATTGTAACGAGGGTTCACTGTACAATATGCAGCTTATTTACGACCTGCAGATGGTGATAACTGACCACTGCTTTTACCAATTGTAACACTAATTTCAGTCATTTCTTGAAATGTCACATGGGCAGATGATCAGTTAACCCTTTCCCTGTTCTATGTTTATTACAAATTTCATTACCTAATGAATATTCATTGACAAATTAGTTATAATGGAATATGGAAGGTGGAACATTGTAGCAATTGTAGAAAGTATAGAAACAGATCTATCAAATTCCATTAGCAAACAGAGCAGACCCTGATCAGACGGCTCCTAGGATCCGTCTGATCTGGGTCTACTCTGTTTGTAGATGTATGAAAACACGTTTATATGAGGGAAAGGGTTAACCCTTTACTCCTGTAGGAGCTGTCTGATCAGGGTCTGCTCTGTTTGCTAATGGAATTGATAGATCTGTTTCTTTAGTTTCTAAAATGACTACAATGTTCCACCTTCCTATATTTCATTATAATTATTTTGACCATGAATATTCAGTAGTTACTGAAATTTGGAATAAACATAGAACAGGGGTAGGGTTAAGTGAAGGAGGTACATGTACATGAGTTTACATTGGTGGGATAAATTGTGAAGCACCAGTGAGTAAACTTCATGAGTTTAAATCATTCTTAACCCTTCGCTTGCTATTCGCGTCAATATACCTACCTGTAAATAGTGAAGACCCAGATGAGACAGCTCCTGCAGGAGCTGTCTCATCAGGGTCTGCACTATTTACAAGTTGATTGTGCAACCAGTGCACTCCACAGCAGTGATTGCACAGCGAAATACTTGTACACAGGGAAGAAATATGTAATTATACAACAGGGCATGGGTAAATGTATTTTAAAATTCAGCAAGCGAAGGGTTAACTGTTTCACTTCTACAAAATCTTTTAAAACCTTTGCAAATAGAGTAGACCCAGATCAGACTGCTCCTGTAGGAGCTGTTTGATAGGGGTCTGCTCTGTTTGTTTATGGAATTATATAGATCTGATCATAGTTTTTATCAAAGCCAACATTATAGCCCTGAAAATTTGAAGTTACAAGATATAAAATATTCATGAAGTGATCAATTCATAATATAGACCACAAAGTTAATATGGCCATGTAGATTTAAAGTGGCTGACTGTATATATGTGGTTGAATATATATGTGTGTATGAGGGTTAGGTAGATGGTTTGTATGTGTGTATGAGGGTTAGGTAGATGGTTTGTATGTGTGTATGAGGGTTAGGTAGATGGTTTGTATGTGTGTATGAGGGTTAGGTAGATGGTTTACTGTGTGTATGAGGGTTAGGTAGATGGTTTACTGTATGAGGGTTAGGTAGATGGTTTACTGAATGAGGGCTTTGGAGTGGAGAAAAAAGTATGAGTGATTCTCTGTAAAAAGTTACTTTATAACTGTTGAACTGTATGTATATGCAGAGTGTTTGATAAGAACATACATGTAGAAGAGCTCTAGATAAGAGCTTATAAGAGCTATCTGAGCTCTAAATATGAGTACATGTATATCGGAGCCAGAGCTACAGATAAAGGTGCATATCCAAATTCTAAAATTGTCATTTCTCCACCAAACCCAATACTGTCACCACTCAAAATCGTCTCTTCAAGACAATTCTAAAGAGTCATGGTCACAGTATAGGGTTTGGTGGAGAATTAAAGGAGTTATTCTTGAAAATGTTTAAATTTATGCATCTTATGTGGACCTCTGAGAGCTGTAGATAAGAGTGCCAGTTACTATGAAGAAGTATGAGCTTCATAAAGAGCAGTATTCCAGTGGAGCCTATATATATAAGAATTACTATGCTAGTAGTTTTGAAGTTCAGCTGTATTTTGGCGAGTTATAAAAGTTGTTAAATGCCAGCCTTGGCTGAAACCAGTAGGGTTAGAGTCACCAAATTGACCGGAATGTTGACCAGCTTGAGTTGTTGTGCACCTTGGGTTTTTGAATTGTCTCCCCCTGATAACTTATGGATTTACAAACATTACAGATATTACACTTAAATATTGTGTATTGGAAAGAGGATGAATGGGGGAGACATCTGTTTTTGTGGCAAAAACAAACCTCTAGTTTCATTTACCAGATAATTAATGTAAAGCCACTACTAGTATATATATAGAGAGAGAGAGATCGATAGAGCTGTTTGATCAGGGTCTGCATTATTTGCTACTATGTCAATGTAATTTAGAATGCCAAAGGTGCCAAATACATTATTCAGCTGTACAACGACATGGGTGTCCAAATACTTAGCTTAATTAGGGTATTCAATATTTTCAGATCAGAGAGCCTGCATGTATGGCATAGCAAGCGTTTGATTGGCTTGATAATTTGTAACTGGTTCTTTGGACCCAAAGCCCTTTTCTTGTCAATGGTGTTGATGATGTCTTGGCTTGGTGAAAACATGCATGCAGAGGCGTTTTACATCAGTCTTAACATGTGGCATGTCCTGTCAACGATTTTGATCGATTTTGGTAGTGTTGCGATACTGTTGCTTAGCGAAGCTCTAGTGGCTGATAAAAGAATTAATGTGAGTAAAAGAGCATTTCAAATAAATTAAGTACACCAACTAGGCATTAACCCGGACCCCCATTTACAACCCCCCCCCCCCCCCCCCCCCCCCCCCCCCCCCCACACACACACACACACCAGGTGGGAGGTATATAGCCTTGCTCTTGTCCATACGTCCTGCTTCAATTTACTTCAATAGAAATTGTATTAAGCATTAATATTTTGTTTGATTTTCAGTCAAATTCATTATTCCTGTGCTGATAATTCATTGAAAGCCACTATGGTGTCCTTTTTGTTACTCATTCCATTTAGTAGATAATTTAGATTAAACTAAAAGTGTAAGTCTGAGACAGGAAATGCTACACATGCGCCCAGTAGTCCTTTATGTTTTGTGTCTCATTCCATTCACCAGGTTATTTATGTATAAAGTTTAATTGCCACGAGTCTTTTATATTTTGTGTATCACTTCATTTAGCAGATAAATCATGTCAAGCCTGGCTACTAGTATATATATCATGCAGGTACCTAGTTCGACGCCGACCAATAATGACACACCTACTTTGATTCATTGATTAATTAAAAACAATGAAAGCTGTAAACGTCATCATTTTGGTTGTAAATAGAAATACAACTGGGTCACATCATTCACACAGAGATGACAGTTTCTCTCCCTGGAAAGTTTGAAATAGATATTTATTTAAACGTGAGTACAGAAAATGTACTCCAGTATTTCCGGTCAAGCCCAAAAGTAACTGACCTTTAAACCTTGAAAAAAAAACTTGAAATCCTTAGAGTTCATTGAAAACATACATGTGTCTGCTGCACTACACTATCTTTGTTTAACGCTTTATGCTTATCCCAAATTTCAATACCTTCTTAACCCTTTCCCTCATATAAATGTGTTTTCACGCATTTGCAAACAGAGTAGACCCAGATCAGACGGCTCCTAGAGGAGCCGTCTGATCAGGGTCTACTCTGTTTGCTAATAGAATTTGATAGATCTGTTTGTTTGCTTTCTAAAATGTCTACAATGTTCTACCTTCCATATTTCTTTATAACTATTTTGTTAATGAATATTCTGTAGGTATTGAAATTTGGCCTAAATACAGAACAGGGAAAGGGTTAATATTCATGGACAAAATAATGAAATATGAAAGGTGGAACATTGTAGCCATTTTAGAAAGTAAAGAAACAGATCTATCAAATTCCATTAGCAAACAGAGCAGACCCTGATCAGATGGTTCCTATAGGAGCCGTATGATCTGCGTCTACTCTGTTTGCAGATGCGTGAAAACACATTTATATGAGGGAAAGGGTTAAATCATGTGACTGTCACATGGTCATACTTCCTAAACAAGACAGGGTCCACTACCGCATACCGCTAATCGCTTATATGATTTACTTTGGAATCAGCGTAATTGTTAACTTCAGAATACATTGTAAATAGTTTGCTTAATGTAATATTTATTTTCATCATAATATTTTTTAAAAAAATATTAAAATATCAAAGAGGGTGCCAATTTTGATGCACCATGTGTGATATTTTTAAAAATAAAAATATTTTTGGCAAATTTAGTTAATCAGTAGATTATCATTCACTCAATGTAGCAAAATGGCGGTAGTTGGAAGGGTTTTATTTGTGGTTTTTGGCAATTGTTATTTTATTGCTATTGAATGTTCATAGTTTTGAGACATGTTGCATTTAAACTCTGAAGCAGAACCAACCAAACAAATGAAAGGTAATTTCCCGATTATCAGGTTGTATACATGGATTTTATTGATTTATTTACGAACTACATGTACGTCATTACTGGTCCCCATGTTAGTCTTATGGTTACTCTACTTAAAATGTGGATATGAAGGAAACTTAGTGTCTTGTCGGTTTCACTACTTTATTCAAACGTTTTCTCTTCAACGTCACTGACGACGTTATGTAAGGACACGCAACGTCTTGGCGCTGCGTCGCAACGACGTTAGGCATACTTGACATACTCAGGGCCGCCAAAAGTTTGCAATATTTACTGCACACAAGAAATTAAACCCTGTACTATTTCTCACATTATGTCCATAAGTTGTCACTCACAACAGTCTCTGATTTGAAGATTTAACTTTACTAGCACAGTAGCTTAAGTTTACAACTGCAATCACTTATTAGTTTTATCATGCATATTTTAATTCTAGTCTATAACTTCGAGGGGTAGGGTTTCGCTTTTGGCCTGTTAGTAACACCAGAATCAGTTCGGATTTTCGCAGCAAGCATGCATCCGTCATTCCCCAGGATCAGTTCCTCAATAACAGCCAGTTTCCATCTCGCCTGAGGGATTTCATTGTGGATCTGGACGAAATCTCCGGCCCGTATCGTCTGTTGATTGTGCCCCAGAAGAACTGTGCAGCTCTAGTTAAGCTGTTAAATAGTCTAGGTTCCAATGTTCTCGGAAGTTGTCGATCATTGGTTGGGGAAGCCTCGCTCGTCTGGATATGTTCTCCTTTGTATACCCATCCTGACCTCTCCGGATGCAACGTAAGTTAGAGGTCGATCGTTGATTACGGCTTCTATCTCCGTGACAACAGTTGCTAGAGTCTGGAAATCTACATATGAGCGACCCAGAACTTTCTTCACTGCTGTCTTCGTCTATCCAATGAGATGCTCCCACCAACCCCCATACGAGGGGGTATGTTTCACTATGAATTGCCACTCTGTCTCTTTATTAGTTAGTTCCTTTTGGATTGTTTTTGACCGAAAAAGTTCATGCAGTTGGTCTGCAGCACTCAAATATGTTTTATATTATTGGACCCACTGAAATAATCAGGCGTGGCAGTGACTTGCGGCTACAAAAGCTTGAAGGAACATCTCTATAGATAGGTCTGGTACCAGCTCCAGATGAACAGCTCGTGTGGTGGCACATGTAAACAGGCATATGTAGGCTTTCTTTTCCTCGCCGCTCCCAAACCTAAAGTGCGCCTGTCTAAAAATCTATGCCTGTCACTGTAAATGGGGGTGAATCCTCGACTCTAAATTTTGGTAAAAGTGGTGGATCTGGTGCTTAGTATGGCTTACTGTTCACTTTTCTGCATACGACACATTTCCGTAGTATGGTCTGTACACATCGCCGTATAGCTGGAATCCAGTATTTCTGTCTAAGGTAAGTAATTGTTGCACTTGCAAGTAATCTCTCGTTTGTATCCTGTACAATCGGTCGTGTGTAGGGGTGTTGCTGGGGAAGAAGGTACGGAAACTTGGCGTCCTTCGAAAGGGGTGCATTATGGATACGCCCACCACACCGGATGACTCCGTCTATAAACAGCTTTAACTGTTTCACCAAAGGTAGGTGGTTCACGCTAGACTTCAAATTGTCAGTTTAATCACTGTAGCATGTTCTCTGAGAACTTTGGCTCCACAAGTGGTCTGCTTCATTACGGTTAAAGGTTCGAGTCTTTTGATTGATTTGTCTGACCTACAGTTACGTAAGAATTGTAACACGTACGCAATAAACATAGAACAGGGGAAGGGTTGAAAATAAATTAAGATATGAATAATAATAACTCATGAAGGTGTAATGAAAATATCTGAAATTTTGAATATAAGTACATGTACATGTATAGATTAATTTATTCTTTCTGAAATTCAACCAATTTGCCCAGGGAGAGGGTATACATACTTTTGTACATTCACTTCTTTAGATTTGCATTGTTATATGTTTTCATTTATTTTTTCTTAAATTTTCTTCACTTGCGGTCCTCTACAAAAGTTACATAAATTATGCCCCTTGGGTCAAAATTGGCCCTCGCCAGGGCTGGCTAGTTTTCTATTGAAACATATAGTGAAAACTTTGAAAATCTTCTCCTGATTGTCTGGTGAGCGATGTCAGGGCCTATCAGGCCCTATCAGGCCCTCTTGTTTGTCAATGGTGTTGACGATGTCTTGGCCTGGTGAAAATATGCACGCAGAGGTGTTTTACATCAGTCTTAACATGTGGCATGTCCTGTCAACGATTTTGATCGATCTTTGTAGCTTTGCAATACTGTTGCTCAGCGAAGCTCTTGTGGCTGATAAAAGAATTAATGTGAGTAAAAGAACATTACAAATAAGTTCAATTCAACAACTAGGCAATCCCTCCTTATACCCCCTCCCCCCTTATACCCCCTCACCCCCTTCCCCACTCACACACATAGACACAAGGTTTGAGGTATAAACCCTTGCTCTTGTCAGTTTGTCCATACAGCGATGGGAGGATCTACTTCAAACTTTTACAGTGAAAAATGTTGATGTGAAGGTGTATGTAATGAAGGAAATTTTTGCATCTGCCATTTCTTACCAGAGTTAATTAAAAGGGACTTTGAAATGTTCTTCATTATATAACATATATAGTGATAACATCTTGTATAGAAAACATCTTGTGTATCCAACTCCTTATACATCAAAGGGAGAATTTACATCAAACTTTCAAAGATGAACAATCTTGATATGAAGATAATTATATATAAAGTAGGGAAGTTTTGTTTTGACTATTTTTAGCTCGTCTGTTTCGAAGAAAAGTCGAGCTATTGTGATCACTGGGTCATAGGCGTTGTCGTCGTCATCATTGTCATTGTCATCGTCTGCATGCAAAAACTTTAATGTAGCTCATTACTCGAAAAGTATAAGAGGTATCAACATGAAACTTCATAGGTTAGTATAGATCTCATTGAGGATACCATGAGAGGCCCATTGAGAAGGCCCATACATAAGAACCATAACTTGATTTCAAGCTTTTGGAGTTATGGCCCTTTATTTTTAGCTCACCAGAACACAAAGTGCTTAGGGTGAGCTTTAGTGATCGCCTGATGTCCGTCGTCCGTCGGCGTGCATCGTCCGTTGTTCGTCAACAATTTGATCCTTTAAAAATTTTCTCCTCTGAATCAACAAGGTTTTCAACTTTCATCTTTGGCCCATAACATCATGTTCAGGTCCTCTACAAAAGTTGTATAAATTATGCCCCTGGGGTCAAAATAGGCCCGCCCCTTGGGAGCCTTGTTTGCTATAGAAACATATAGTAAAACTTTGAAAATCTTCTCCTCTGAAACTGGAAGGTTCTCAGCTTTCATATTTGGCACATAGCATAGGTGGCCAGTTTACTATAGAAACATAATTTATAGAAAAAAACTTTAAAAATCTTCTCCTGATTGTCTGGTGAGCGATATCAGGGCCATCATGGCCCTCTTGTTTTCATTTTTTTTAAATTTAGCTGGACAAGCATCAAATCAGACGAGCGTTGGCGCCGCACGCACACAGGATGTTTTATGTTGTGGTGTTGTCTGTCTTTCCGTCCGTCCGTGAACTATTGCTTGTCCCCTCTCTAACTCAAACAAATGTAATCCAATCCTTTTCAAATTTGGTCAGAATGTATATTACCATAATGTCTCTTGCCCATCTGCTTTCTAACTCAAGCAAATGTAATTGAATCCTTTTCATATTTGGCAAGTATGTATATTACCATGTTTCAGTCAAGTTTGATTGTACCTGTCCGTTGTCCATCCGTCACGCTTTCATGTGCAGTTGGTACATGCAGTTGGTTGTCACAGTTTTTTCATTGTCTTAAATCTTACTAACTACTATAGCTATTGGCCTGGAATTGCATATACACATTAACCACCATCCATATTTTCATTGCTGGGTGCTACGTGCAGCTTAGGGCAAGCACCACCACAGAGGCATCGCTGTGTATTACAGACAAAGGTTTCTAATTATATGAATATTCATGGAGGAAAGGGTTGTATGATACAGGTTCTCGTCTGTTTGTCACGGCAATAAATTTCCTTATGAAATGTTTTTAATACAAGGATTTTCAAAATGGGCTTATATGAGTCTTGTATGAATATTTATTAGGGAAACAGACAATGTTATGTATCTCATACATTGTCGGTCTTATTGTCAATATTGAATATTTTCAATATGTTATTGGATTTGAAGTCTGGTAGAGATTTACTGACATATATCGATCTGTAACTCACTGCTTGTTGAGAGTCAGGAGAGAATGTATGTGAGAATGAGAGATGGACTAATCAGAGAATGGGAGAAAGAGATAAAGGAAGAGTGTCAGAGAGAGAAGATAAAGATTATGAGAAAGAAACCATGAGAGAAAAAAATAGAGTCAAGGAAAAATAAAGAAAAAGACGAAAAAACTAACAAAAATAGCTAGAGAGAGAGTGAGAGAGATACAGACAGATAGAAACAGACAGACAGAGATATAAGGTTGGTAGAAAGAGATACATTTGGTGATTAAGAGAACACTCGGAAAGGAGAAAATATGTCTGAGAGAGACAGAGGAAGGGTGAAGGGAGAGAATGACAAAGAATGAGAGAAGGAAGAGAGATATTGAAAATGAGTTTGAGGAAGACAGAAAGAGGATTGGGGACACATATATTTGAATAGTGACCAAGTAATTAAATGATATGAAAATCTTTACAGGTTTTTGTAGATACTATGTAGAAGACTTTCTTTCAGTCTTCAGGATTCAGATGGTATTCTTTTTTGCACAATTATAATCCAAGAAAATTATACCCGTAGCTTATTGCTGCTATTCAAGAAATTCCTTAAACCCGCTCCATTACTAAAGATATATTACATGACAACAGAACCAAAACATTAGCAGAGTCATGAGAGAAGGTGTCATCAGGAATTCTGATCAGTGTATACCCAGACCAGCTACTCTGTCAGTGGCATAGAGCCTGATCTGGATCCATACTATAAGGCCATTTTCAGCATGCTGGGTTTTTTATTTCAAATAACAATTAATCCATTGTTTGCAGGAAGCACATACATATATCTGTCAATTGCAAACTGTGTAGACCTAAGTCAGGTGGCACTGTAGGAGCCCTCTGATCAGGGTCTGCACTCTTTGCCTTAAAGCTCATTTTCTGCAAGGAAAAATGTTGTATTGGTTGTTTGCTTCATAAATATTCGTAGACGGAGGAGTCAAATATTATAATTCAGCATACAATGGGTTAATGAAGACCCCGATCTGGGCTAAGATCTGTGTCGTTTGCATAACAATTAATATACACACCTTTTCTCATGGCGTAATACAATGGAATCTCTCTACAGCGGCCTCTTAACCCCTTACATAATTATAAGATATAGTGGCTGCTCAAACTTTGATCTGGTGCAGTTGGACTGATTCTGATTTAACTTTGTGCATGCTAGCGGTGAAACCGTGATTACCTATGCAAACAGTTTGGATCCAGATGAGACACCGCATAATGCAGCATCTCATCAGGATCCAAACTGTTAGTCACTTTGACCAAATTTTTGCAAAGAAATTAGAGAAATTTTATTTTTAGAATTGAAGCGGACGACAATTGTTGCAGACGAAAAATTACTTAGCGTGCAAAGAGTTAATCAAGCTTTTGAGAAACTATGAACCAAGTGTCAAACGATTTGGCTCCTGATGAGTTGCTAGGTTACTTGGTTTCTCATCGTGATCCCAGTTGTTTGCAAAAAATCAATTCATGCATAGCATGCTAAAGGTTAAAATCATGTTACTGATTAACCCTTACAATGCTGAATTTTCAAAAGGACTTTTATAGTCCTGTCATACATAATTGAATATTTTTGAAAATAGATGGACCATGGTCCAAGGTTATAAAACTTCAGAGTCTTAGCTCATTCTCAAGTATCTGATTGGTCAGATTCTGAGCAACCTCAGAATCTGACCAATCAGAAGCTTGAGAATGATCTCAGACTCAAGCAAAATGTTTATAACCTCGTGGCCAGTTCACTTTGAATATTGAGCATTCTGGGCTTTAAAAACACAGACTTAGAACTTGTTTGAATAGTCGCTGTAGAGGGGTTTGATTGTATAGTGTATTTAGCACATTCCAGTTTTGCATGAGGGGAACATTTAAACTGGCATTGCATGGTAATCAGTATAAAATCTGTTTTATTGAACATTAGTTCACCAATACATTAAACAGAACACTGTGTATCTACATAGACAGGTCATGTATTCTGTCGCATAATTATTGAATGATCTACATTATGTCAGAATACAGTTGTCTGTTAACCCATTCCCACTTTGGCTTTATTTTTAGCCCTAACCTCTTGGAAAAAATCTACCAAAAAGGAGCATTTACCAGAGAAAAGGAAATAATTAGAACTGTGCAGTTTGGAAACCATTCTGATAAATAGAGCATTTGCATCTATGGAGCAAAATTAATGCTCTATATATCAGAATGGTTTCAAGAAGTGACTTTTACAGAGGCGTCAAAAGGCATCAATATGTGGGAATGGGTTAATGTAGGAACAAGTCCAGAGTGACAAAAAGCCATGACCATGCAAAACTATGCATACTTTTGTAATAGAGGGCTGCTGATATTCTTTTCTTTAAAGTGTGCCTTTACACCATGAATATGCTAAAGAACATTGATTTTTTATACACACAAAATGTAAAGAAAAATTGTCTATTCCAGGGTTATAATTCATAGATGGATGTTAACTTGATACAATTTAAGGGCTTCTTGCAAAACAGCCATTATAAATAAATTCTATAGGTGAATCCATGCTAATCTAGGAAAACAGTTTGCATTCTAATGTGACCCATGTGAAGCTGATGTTCTGATTTATTTTCCAAATATCTTGATGTAGGAAATCGTTTCTGCCTGTTGTTTTCTATATACCCTTGCCATAATACTTGACATATTACAGATAGAGACGTCTGACTTGGCATGTATGGTTATCTCACCAAACCTTGAAGTTGAAGCCTGAAGGTCAAGGTTAAGCTTCAAGGTCAAAGGCCAAATTCTTAGACTACGGTACTTTGGTAGGACCTGTTGAACTATTAGTGATAGAAACTTCATATTTTGCATACAGTCTCATCTAATGAAAATTCAACATTAGAGTCATGTCAAGGTCACAATGAACTTAAACGTCAAACTCTTAAAACTTCAATATTCACAACAGCCTTACAGATAAAGAACTCATACTTTGCATGTATCTATCCTCTCCTGAACCTCAACGTTTAAGCAGTGCCATGTCAAGATCAAACGTACACTTCATTTTCAGAGGTCAAACTCATAGGTCAAAGTGCATGTTTTGGGCAAAGTGCTTAAGAAAATGTCTTGTTTTGAAAGTTTTGAAAAGATTTTAAAGAAAGAATGTTTTTAGATTGAAGACATTTCAGCAGTTGTTTTTAAGTAAGTTAAAAAAAACAATGTAATCACCATAGTTTTGCAGAAAGCCCTTGAATTTCATTTGCTAATATGTTCCATGACTCAAAATTCTTCCGTTGTTATTTTTTAACAGGTAATTGGTAGTTGTGGTCAGCATATAATATAAATATGAACATATATTCTTGAAATACCCTAATTACCCATGGTATTTGGACTGGCAAACTTAGGCAAATAGTGCAGACCCAGATCAAAAGGCTTTTGGAGGGTCTTTTTGATTAGGGTCTACACTATTTGCTATTGTGTCAGTCTAATTTGACTCCTTGCTGTCAAATATTGCTGCAAAATTCGTCCTCTGCTACAATTTTCATTTGTTTATTTTTTCCCCTTTTCGTTAAAAAATATTTCTATAGTAACAAACAGTTCAGATCCAAATGAGACGCCGAATTGTTAGGCATATCTCATCTGGATCCAAACTATTTGTATAGGTAGTAACAGATATCACATCACCAGCAAAAAACCTTAGTTTACCCATTCCCTCATGTTGACACTTCTTTAACACTTTCCTTCATATGAATGCCTTTTACACGCATTTGCAAACAGAGTAGACCCAGATCAGACAGCTCCTATAGGAGCCATCTGATCTGGGTCTACTCTGTTTGCTAATAGAATTTCTTTACTTTCTGAAATGGGTACATTAGAATTGTTCCAGCTTCCATATTTCGCTATAACTACTTTGTCCGTGAATATTCTGTAAGTATTGAAAATTGGAATAAATATAGAACAAGGAAATTAAGGGTTAACGTCACTTTCTGAAACCATTGTGATAAACTATTTATCACAATGGTTTCAAAATTACACCATTCTAAAATTGTAATTGATGCTCAGTTTAAGTAGATTTGTTCAAAGAGGTTTGATCTAAAGTGGCCTATGAGGTAATGGGTTAAATTGTATTCAGTTTTACGAAACCGTGGAGAATGGAGTAACTTTGGGTGATTACGGTAGAAGTCCTCCAATTTCATTTTAAATGCACAACTATTTAGATCCTGACTTATGTTTGAGTTTTGGAACAGTATAACAGTATAGTGTAGAATTTATATTCTTATTGAGTGTTTCTTCTTCAAATTATCTAAAAATTGATTTATAACCCAATTATGTTAACATGTGGGGTTTTGTCCGCCTTGACACATTTGGGTGTGGGTTTGTGTCCTATGGGGTTTTGTCCTGTGGGGTTACGTCCTAGTGGGGTTACGTCCTGGTGGGGTTTTGTCCGTACCCCAACAGTATAATGCAGTATGAAAACATGAAATTATATAATACCCAATACCATCTATATTTTTATCCTCCTCTTTTTAAAAAAAAATGAGTGTACAGTAAAACCCCTCTAAACTGGATGTTAAATTTAGTGTAAGTATTGGTCTTGGAGACAGGTGCCAGCTTAACCCTTCGCTTGCTATTCGCGTCAATATACCAACCTGTAAATAGTGCAGACCCAGATGAGACAGGTCCTGCAGGAGCTGTCTCATCAGGGTCTGCACTATTTACAAGTTGATTGTGCAACCCGTGCACTCCACAGCAGTGATTGCACAGCGATATACTTGTACACAGTGAAGATATATGTAATTATACAACAGGACATGGGTAAAGAAGGAGAAATGTATTTTAAAATTCAGCAAGAGAAGGATTAAAACAGGATGACTTTCACCCTGCTTTAATTACGCAGTCACCTGCCTAAAAGTATCTCAATTCTTCTCTACTAGAATTCCAGTTTAGAGGGAGGTTTACTGTATATTGCTTTGCACATGTCAATCGGTACGTCGGTCAGTATGGTTTCCTATCAATTAAGCCCCCTCCAGTCCTGATATTTGGAAAGGAGGTTGATCATGATGAGTAGATGACCCCTGTTGATTTTGATATCAATAGGTCAAGGTCGGTGTCATATTATTTTATGGTCAGTTGTCAGAATTGTAGCTGGCAGCCAGGAGGCGCATACATATTATACAAACATTTTGTTGTTTCTTTTTAAAATGTGGAATTTTAAAAAATATTTCTGATTATCATTTTTACTGATATTATCTTTAAGTGGCATACTGTTTATGTACATATAGTAAAACTAATTGATTGATCTTTCTTGCTGGATATTAATTCTGTAAATTCAAATTTGTAAATTTGAATAGGCTCCATTTTCAGATGAATTGAATTGATTTTACTTAACCAATACTCAGCTTTGTTACATTGCTTTAAAAAACAAACACCTCAATTATCTACTACAGCTTTACAAATTGTTATCACTAATTTGTCTTTAACACTTTACTCCATGAATATTCATATAATAATAATGACATCATGAATATAAATTAACTGATAATGGCACTATGAGCAAGGGAAGTTTTATCATGACGGAAACTATAGATTCAGATCTATATTATGTCATAAACAAACAGAGTAGACCCTGATCAGACTGCTCCTCTAGATCTACTCTGTTTTGCAAAGGTGTATTTATGGAGTAACGTGTTAACAGAATGTTTAGATTACTGATCTTTTCTCAACTTGTTCTTGATTATATAACAGACATTCCTGAAACTGGAGGAGTTGGAGCAAGAGCCAGACAGTGAAAATCAGGGGCAGGTACCTCTCAAAGAATGTCACATACAAGTAGACAATATCACTGGGAAATGGGACAAGGTAAGTATGGGTTAGTGCAATTTTCTATTACACCTTTACTCGATGAATATTTATGTAAGAAATAATGAATTCATGAAGGAGAACTTAATTAATTTTTTAATGACATGTATATGAACACAAACATTTATTTGGTGGTGGCATAAACTGCAGTATCAGATCTATATAATTTCAAAAGCAAATAGAGTAGACCCTGATCAGACAACTCCTATACATTTTTTTATTGACAAACAATGCAGACCTCCTTATCAAAGGACTTCTCTAGGAGCCCTCTAATATGGGTCTGTACTGTTTGCAAATTCCAGGCCACTAATTTCCCACATTCAAAGGATTAATTTCCCACATTCAAAGGATTTTCCTTTCATATAAATGCCTTTTCACGCCAGATGAGATGCCAAGAAACTGGGCCTTTCATTAGGTTCCAAACTGTTTGATATTCTGATTATTTTTATGACAAGAAATGTTAAAAAAATCTGTTTTGACCATTGAAGCAGACAGCAATATTGACCATTGAAGCAGACAGCAATATTGACCATTGAAGCAGACAGCAATATTGACCATTGAAGCAAACAGCAATATTGACCATTGAAGCAGACAGCAATATTGACCATTGAAGCAAACAGCAATATTGGTGTGTGATAATCGCTTAGCCCTTACAATACATGTACTGAGTTTTGAAATGGACCCGTCCAGATTCGACATTGCTCTCGTGTTGATTCTGGAGGGGTAGTACTTCCATAAACTGTCAAATGTGGCAAACAGTACGCACCCTGGTCAGGGGGCTCCATCAAGAGTTTTTTAACACTGTCCGCTCATTGTAAGTTAATGTGCTAAATAAAGGTCTTTGTCTCTGCAGGCAGTAGAGCAGAATACATTGCAGAAGGTGTCTGCAGTTGTTTCCCCTGGCAAACTCCTTGCTGTGATTGGACCTGTGGGTGCTGGAAAGGTAAGTATCTAAACGCTGACAAGATATACCCTCAGACACAATAGTGACAGTTCTTTATTTCACAAATAAGCCTTTCTACTTTTGCAAACAGAGTAGACCCAGACCTACAGGAAGGGCCTCCGTGGCCGAGTGGTTATGTTCTTCGACTGACAATCGCTTAGCCCCTCGCCGCTGTGGGTATTCGGATTTTTCATGTGAGGAAGCCTTCCTCGCTGGCTTAGGGTAGGTCAGTGGTTCTTCCTGGATATTCTTCTGTGCATGAGACAGTGCAATTTGTTTCGTGCACAGAAGAACCTATGGGGTCTTCCTCCACCTGTAATTAGCTGGACATCTTGATATGACTGAAATACTGTTAAAACAACATAAAACCAGACCTACTAGAGCTGACTGATCTGGGTCTACTGTTTGCAAAGGAGTTACAAGGTGTCCTTATGGAGTAAATGGTTAACCCTTTCTTTCATATAAACAGAGTAGACCCAGATCAAACTGCTTCTATAGGAGCCTTTTGTTCAGGGTCTGCTCTGTTTGCTTTTGACATAACATAGATCTGATTCTACAGTTTTTTTCAAACCAAAGAAAAATCCCTTTAAGATGTTTCATTACGTTTAAAGAAATTCAGCTTTTAAATATTCATGCTGTCATTATTTCTTGTATGATTATTGAACAAGAAATTGGTTAAAACCAAGTATGGTCTTAACCCTTCACAACATGTATATTAATGCAAGACCATTTTAATTATCATGTATTTTGTGATATCAAGGGATATACATGTAACTGTCATTTCTCTTCATAAGTCATTTCTTGTCATATCTTTTCATAACTATCAATTTTTGTTCATAACTGTCAATTTTTTCAAAACTATCATTTATTTTCAGAACTGTCATTTGTGTTTTTCATTAGTCAATCAAGTTCTAGTATAACTGTGCTACAGTATGTCTCCCTTTTGGTAAGTTCAGGAGGAGTTTCGATGATATGACCGAATATGAGGCTAACAGCTCAAATTTGGTTTATAGCCACCAACTGACTAACCTCTTCCAATGCCAAGTCTGCAAAAATTATTTCAGGTCTCAAAGATATTTTAATTGGTCGACTTAGTGTCCTCAAAATAGAGTGTCAAACAGAATTCAGGTTAGGTGTCAATCTGGAAACAAATTATGTGCGTAAATTTTCAGTAAATTCTCTAAGAGTAAAACATAAGTTATTCTGTTCAACAGTCTTCCCTGCTGATGTCAGTGTTGAAGGAGCTTCCACTATCTGAGGGCAGCATCAAGGTCAAAGGTCGTATTGCTTATGTATCCCAGCAACCATGGGTGTTCTCTGCCAGTCTGAGACAAAATGTTGTGTTTGGCAACGCATATGAAAAGACCAAGTATGACAGAATTCTGAAAGCCTGCGCTCTCAACAAGGTAGGACAGATTGTACATTTAACCTTTTACCATTTCCTTAATGAACATTGATAGGTGAATTGATCACTTCATGAATATTCAACAACAGATTAGCTATAGGAACAAAATCAGACAAGGTAACCTCAGAGAGAAGCAAAAGAAGAATTGTTCCATAGGCATACATGTAGAAAAAATGGTTGTATTGGTCCTCGTAGTTATCAGAAATCCATTTCTGTTTAATAAGTGTGCATAGATCCGAACTCAAATTTTTTTTATGCCGGTAGCAAATTTCTATTTGAGTACTTCCAAACTTACATAATGTCTAAATTACAAAATAGAAAGTTCACATCTGGGTTGTTCTATGTGAAATAGATGCTTTCATGTCAGCCAAATTCAAGTGTCGCACTAGATAATGAATTCTCACAAAATCTAAAACCTTAACCCTTACAGTGAGGGACTAATGACCTTTGCAAACAGTCATTGAGTCATTCGCCTACAATATTGAGCACTGCTAACATATGGCGTAATCATGCAGCCACAGTACCTGCTATTGACCCTCACAGGTACCCAGTTTAACACCTGGGTGGAGAGGAGGTACAGGTGGGAGACACTGAAAAGCGTCTCTGAAATTTCCAGGAGGGACCGGAATTTGATAATTGTGTGATAATTGAAGTCATGCCAGATCAAATTCAAAGTTGTGCTTAGTGTAAGTAAGTATATTGTGTAAGTATATTATTTTACAAACACATTTTGTTTTTAGGATGTAGCCGTCATGCCACATGGGGACCTAACCCTGATAGGTGACCGTGGAGTCAGTCTAAGTGGGGGTCAGAGGGCGAGGGTCAGTCTAGCGAGGGCGTTATACATGGAGGCAGATGTTTACCTACTTGACGATCCCCTGAGTGCTGTGGATGCAGCAGTTGGCAGACATATATTTACCAAGTAAACACATTTTTCTATTCCTAGCTTTAACAAGAGGTATTAAGCTCTTGTCTCCCTGTACTATAACATATGTACTCACCATAACTTTGAGTCAGCACCACAAAATTTGACCTTTTACCTGATGAATAATGACTTAATGAATATTAATTTGTGATATTTTATAGTAGCATATGAACAGGGAAGCTTTTGGCCCTGGCATTTTTCATAAGCAAAATGAGCAGATCCTGATCAGATAGCTCCTCCATGAACTGTCTGATCTGAGTCTTCTCCTTTTTCATATGCATCAAAGGCCTTCAAAAATTGCAATAGTCACAATCTAAATGATCCTTTACCTTTTGAATAATTAATCCTTGATAAACGTTTATCCATGAACTTATTTTTTATAGGTAAACATGAACCCTTCACTTGCTGAATTTAAAAATACATTTCTCCTTCTTTACCCATGCCCTGTGTACAAGTATTTCGCTATGCAATCACTGCTGTGGAGTGCACTGGTTGCACAATCAACTTGTAAATGGTGCAGACCCTGATGACACAGCTCCCGCAGGAGCTGTCTCATCTGGGTCTTCACTATTTACAGGTAGGTATATTGACGTGAATAGCAAGTGAAGGGTTAAAAGGGGAGTGTTGGCTTAGACAAACACTGTAGGATCAGATTTATATAATTTCATAAGCAAACTAAACAAACACTGATCAGACAGTTCATGCAGAAGCCATCTAATCTGGGTCAACTCTGTTTCCAAAGGTGTGAAAAGATGTTAATACGAAGGAAAGGGTTAAGCAATAATCACAGGCTTCATGAATAGGCGTCTCATCGTTTACAATGGTACCATAGCAAGGGAATTTTGGACAGAAGCTTTGCATTCACTTCTCTATAGCAAGGGAATTTTGGACAGAAGCTTTGCATTCACTTCTCTATAGCAAAGGAATTTTGGACAGAAGCTTTACATTCACTTCTCTATAGCAAAGGAATTTTGGACAGAAGCTTTACATTCACTTCTCTATAGCAAAGCAATTTTGGACAGAAGCTTTACATTCACTTCTCTATAGCAAAGCAATTTTGGACAGAAGCTTTACATTCACTTCTCTATAGCAAAGCAATTTTGGACAGAAGCTTTACATTCACTTCTCTATAGCAAGGGAATTTTGGACAGAAGCTTTACATTCACTTCTCTATAGCAAAGCAATTTTGGACAGAAGCTTTACATTCACTTCTCTATAGCAAAGCAATTTTGGACAGAAGCTTTACATTCACTTCTCTATAGCAAAGCAATTTTGGACAGAAGCTTTAAATTCACTTCTCTATAGCAAAGCAATTTTGGACAGAAGCTTTACATTCACTTCTCTATAGCAAGGGAATTTTGGACAGAAGCTTTGCATTCACTTCTCTATAGCAAGGGA